>JARYGA010018343.1:0-29161 GCA_030545235.1 Helianthus tuberosus | reverse complement strand
GTGTAAGTTTTGTCTCTCTTGTTGGATCGTTTATGCGCTTTCTTGATACTCTTTCTTGCTTGATTTCATAGGTTGCTGAATCTGTGTTAAACTCTGAAGAGCTGGATAAAACTGTTGCTAATCTAATGGTTGCTGCGCGACGAGATGGGTATGCGCAAGGATATGTGGAATGTTCCCAGCATGTGAATAGCGCGTTGAAGGTTAACTGGGATGATAGTAAGTCTGCAACTTTTGGCGTAAATACTAGCGCCGCGCTTGCTTCCATGAAAACAGAGTTTAACAATTTGCAACTTCCGGTTATGGACCTAATAAATGTGGCGCTGCAATCGGACGATCACGTAGCGCAACTAAAAGAAATCTTTCCGGATGAGGGTGAAGATTCAGAGTAGTTTGGAATCGTATTGAACAATTTTCTATGTAATATTCAGGATGTAAATCCTTGTTTTGATGGTGCGTTGTTGCGCAAGTATCTTAAACACTGCCATGTTTGCAAGTCTTTAGAGCGTATCTGTACGCTGATAATAGCATGTTTCTATTTGTTTGTTTACAATATTTTGCATGAGTACGATTACTTTTTGTCGAGTAAGGCGAATGAAGTTGGTATAAAACTTATGCTTGAACTTATGGTCGTTTGTGATATGATCACTGACCGTTCATGAAGCTTGTTTTAGAACTACCATAATGTTTTTGCGCTTACTAAAAGAAATTGCATGCACTTTGTAAACATAGGAATAATAGAAACTTTGTAATTTTATTAATGGATAGAGCACAGAGGCTTTACAAAGTTTTTGCTAATAAATATGTGGAACTTAATTTAGTGTTTCCGCCTTGCTTGATGGATCATGTCTTTCCGCGGGAAACTTGTCTTTTAGGTTTTTGCCCGTTTGCTTGGGCCTTCCTCTCCCCGGGTTATCTGCTTAATCTCTTTGCGCACATTTTGGAGTAAATGCGTGAGTTCGCCGCTCTTGAGGGCTTTCTCTATTTCTGTGCGCAGAGAGATGCAGTTGTTAGTGGTATGCCCGTTGTCTTTATGATATTCGCAGTATTGCGCCGGGTCTTGTCCACGTTTACTTTTCATTGGGATCAGAGGTTTGAATTGATAGTCTTCAGTACTTAAGACCTCCGCCGGAGTCTTTGTTAGGGGAGTCCACTGTCTCTCCCTATTTTCCTGTTTGCTTTCCCGCTGTGCGGAGAGTTTGTTGATTGTTGTGCGGGCGTCTTCAGACGAACGACTTCCTGTTCCAGACTCACGCCATGATTTTTTAAACCTTCTTTCGCCGGTTAAGCTTAAATCCGCGGGCCTATTGTGCGGTGGTGGTGGCCTGTTTGTTGTGAGGTTTTTCTCAGTTTGCGCATAAACTTTGGCCGCTGCCATTATCTTCTCCCAACTTGTTGGAAGGCCCTCTGTCCCAGATAAGACTTTAACCATGTCATCACACCTAACCGCGTACTTGAATTGAGCGCGGATTAGTTGTTCATGAACACCGCCAATCTCCAACACTTCTTTATTGTATCTAGTGATGAAATCCTCTAGATTTTCGTCATCACGGCGCCATATGTTCATGACGTCAGAAGTGTCTCGAATGGAACGCCGTTGCTGGCTGAAGTGTGTTAAAAACTTTTCACGTAGATCTTTCCATGATTCGATCTGTCCAGTTGGTAGGTTATCAAACCAGATTCGCGCTGGGCCAGTTAATGTTTGTACAAACAGATGACACCATAGCGGAAAGGTCCAACCTCCAACCAAACCCGCGCTGGTAAATACTCTCAGATGATCATCGGGGTCTGTTAACCCATTGAACTTCCCTATGTTGGATGGTAATTTAGCCTTCTCCAATGGGGCTAGAGCTATCTCCAGTATGAACTTTGAGTTTTCCGCTGCTTCTGCAGGGCGGTAAACCAAGTCATAGTTGTGTTCTGCCTCAGGGTTATAAACTGCTCGAGGCCTGCACTTGTTATAGTTTGGTTGCAGTCGATTGAACACACTGGTGTTTGCACTCAAACGGTATGTTGGATCGGATTCATCGGTGTGGGTGTCCCGTTGGGAACCCAACCTATCATGCACCGATTGTCTTCGACGAGGGTGTGGTTCACCATGGTGTTGTCTCTGGTAACTGCCTGACTGAATGTGTTGTGACGTAGATCTGGCATAAACTTCTGTACCTTCATAAGTTGATTCTTCCCGTTGGGAGGCATGAGCACGAGATCCCGGTCTCCGTGATTGAGTCAGGGGAGCAGTTTGAGCACACAGCTGTGTGTATACTGCGTTTAATGCCCCTTGAGACCGGACATACCATGATATCGGAGTTTCTCCTGGTGGTAAAATTGATTGAGCAAGGTTTGCTGGTAACATTCCTGGAGTGACAGGATCATTTGCTCGATTAAATTTGTTAGTGCATTTATGTCTATAGCCTTCGTCAATCCGAGCCGTAGCGAGAAACAGAAGAAAACAAGTTGTTATAGTGTTATATCTAGTCAAAAAGGCAAGGTGGCATAATTGTAATAATGAGAAATCTCATTAAATGCCTTGGACTATAAATAGATCCTTATGTCATAGTTTAAGTGTAACACCTGTGCCTTCACGGCCATCAAACAAATACCAAACCAATGAAATATTATAATTCATACTTGGGATTTGTAAAAATATGTGTATCATTTGCACATATCAATTCTCGTTCAATTTCAAACTCTAAATCACTTTCTGGAGAGTTATACGCAAACTAGTGCGTAAACGTACTCAGTTTAATGCGAGAAATACTCCGGAACATCAACGTATACTCAACATACCTTAAATAACCTTTACATAACTTAGAAATAAGTTTTTGAAGGCTTTGGTATGGCAAAAACAAGTTAATTCGACTACAGGGACTAAATATGACAAACTGCGAAAGTATGTCAATTTGAACTGTAACGAACATTCCGGAACATGACCATAAGTTAAACACACCTTAAATATCCTTTACATAGCTTAGAAATAGGCTTTGAGGGGTTCGGTGTGTTAAAATAAACTTTTAGGTCATTCAGGGACTAAAAGCGTCAAAAAGTGCACAAGTTTGCATTTTCGCGGATAACTTACGTTCTGAATACATCCGGACATCCAAAAATTTATGTAAGCATGACTACATTATATTTTAGTGTTCGCCATAAGAAAAATCCATTCGTCGCGTCATTTGGATCGTTTTTCGCGCTTATGCGCATTCCGTCGTAATTAACCGAACATCGCGACCGTACGGCCAAACGAACCGACATCCGAGATATTTTTGAACACATTTTAAGTTCCCTATACTTTAACTTCATTTTAGAGCTTTGAAATGGGGTTAACGGGCCTTAAACGTGTCGAAAATGGGCTGAATGCATAACAGGGACCAAAAGTGTAAATCTGCCAAACTTAGGCCTAGCGGTGCGCTACACTTTTAGTGTAGCGGTGCGCTAGCTTATGCCAGAACAGATAATAACAAACAGTCAGCAGATTATCAGCTGATTAAACCACAACCACATGTTTGCAACTTGCATTTTCAGCTGATAAACATCATTTCTAGCCACCACAACTTTGTGACAAGTGTACGGCTCGGATCGTGGCACGATATTCAAGAAACGATCCTAACGGCTCTACTTTTCCTATAAATACCCACCCCCCATTGCTTCAAAACCCACAAATCTGATCATTTGGGCTCTAAGTTGGAACCTTCGTTTCATACCTGAGTTACTTGGATCGGGATTAGCATTCGGGGACCCTTCGTAAGTCCTCTTTCGTTCTTTTATTGCTTTTCGAGTCCGAAAGTCAAACTTTGTTTGACTTTCTGCATTGACCAGTTTATGGTCGATGCAAAGTTCGTTTGAACTTCATAACGTGAGCGTGATCACGATGGTTATAGTCCCTAGCGACTATACCTACTGATTACCACGTTATCTAGGCTCAGTGACGAGCCGTAGTTTCGGGCAGAATACGTATTCTTACGTATTTTGTAACCAAACTACTCTTAGGTATCACAACCGTTTGTTGTGATACCAAACCTGTTTTCTAAACTTAGTTAAGCATGTTTTGACATGCTTAGCTCGTCACTTTTAGTTTAGTGCTTAGATAGGGTCGTAAGGTAAGCGATCTAAACAATCGCTTATACCTTCGAACCCGACCCGTTTGGTCGATCATTAGGATCCGACCAAGCACATTAGGTGACCATAGTATATAGGGAATAACCTTACGAGGTTATACCTTATGGTCGCTTCATTTAAGTAGTTGTATGATAGGTAGTTTATATGCCTTAGGTAAATTACCAAAATACCCCTTTGATGCCAAAATTCATTTTAAACATATGTAACATAACATTTGACATCTAAACTGATTTGACAACCATATTAGACATGTTAAGGCATATATTACTTGTCATAGGACTAGTTAGGCGGCCCGAACGCGTTTCACGCGAACGACGCGTTAAAGTAGCATAAGCTACCTAAACGGGTCGTAATGGGTCACAAGCACTTAGGTTAGGTTTCATTTAGTGTGTAGGCTTTGTTAAACCAAATGACACGAGTCTCTACACTCGTTTGGTTTACGAAACCTCACTCTATCCAATCATCCGATTAAGGTCCGGTTATTAACATAGTTACCTATATTAGGTGCCGTTTGATTCTGAGATCTCTAGCATTACTTGGTGATTATCTTTAGACATCTGAGCAATCTCAAGTGAGTACATAGACCCCTCTTTTACTGTTTTCCAAACTGTTTTGGGGTGGAACACATGTGCCTACTTGTTACTTTCATGCTTGTCACACCCCCAAAATCCACCTGCGGAGTACTACCGCTTGGAGGCGTGACTGACCAGGATCCAGCCACCAATCATATTGAACAAGCATATAAGTAGTTATAAAATCCAACCAATACAATTGGTGTTCAAACAAAACATAGTTAAGTTGCAAGCGGAAGCATAAGTCTTAAATCAAAACATAAGTTTAATTGTTTCAAAGTTTAACATGGCACACAGTCGTCCATGTCCCACAACGATCCTCCTCCATGCAAGCTCCAGCTAAGAACCTAAGGACCTGCAAAGCATGTAGTAACGAGTCAACAACAAGTTGAGTGAGTTCACGGTTGGGTGTTCGTTTTAAGTTGTTTCGAAAACAGTTTCCTTTATCTGGCATCCTGCCGTGGGGGTTACCCCATAGTTAAAAACGTGACTTGTTTATTCCCGGTTACTCTGGCTATCCAGCCGTGGGGGCTACCCCGTGTTAGTTATCTGGCATTTCGGCCGTGGGGGCTACCCCATGTATACACTAGACTCGTTACCATATCGACTGCTGACTGTAGTCATGTTTATGTGCCCTGAAACTGTCAATGTCTATCATCATTGACGTGCCCCAGATCCATTAGTTCACGCCCGTCCTCTGCGGCACGGTGTGAGGTTTGTCAGACCTAAATAGCGCTATCTAACTAATGACCCGCTCGCCATTGGCCCGGCGATTAAGTCGATATAAAATGAGGGACTTCGTGATAGAGTTTTGGTCTAGTACGAGTTATCTGTCCGTGAGGACGAGGAATTACATTCCTGAACCTTTGCTGTCCTACCCAAGGAGGACGAGGAACCCAGTTCCTTAACCCCAATTCCCGACCCCTGGGAATCCCATGCTTTGTAGAGGGTGTGAACTCACCTTGGTTTGCTCGGTATAAACACAAAAGTCAAACAAGCAATGTTGAGGCTACTCACGTCCTATCATAGTTGTATCATACAATCAGGTTCGTATTCAAGTAGTGCACGTATGGCATACACGTTGATCATGGCAGTTAGCAAGTAATGCATACGAGTTGAACGAACAGTAACATGCCCAGAATTAAACAAAGTCCAAGGTCCGGCCCAAACACTAAGCCCATAATTAAACAAGTCCAAACAGTGTGTATCCGTGTATAGTCTCGAGTCGCAACTAGGCGTTTGCGACTCGCAACCGGAGTCGCAACTACGGTCTCGGTTCATGCTGCTTTGGTTACGAGTCGCAACTGGACTCGCAACTACGGTTTCGAGTCATACGGTTTGTGTGCTGATCACTTGTGGTTTCGAGTCGCAACCAGGTGTTTGCGACTCGCAACCGATGTCGCAACCGGGAGATTTCGACTCGTCATGCATGGTTTCGAGTCGCAACTAGAGGTCTCGAGTGGACAACTGCTGATTCGGAACAGTGTACTATCCAATGGGAATTCTATTTCATGAAACAGTTTGTACTACTCTCATAAACATGTTTATTTGTCTAACAAATTACCATTTTGGATCAAACACAGCAGAATTCAAATATTCATGCATGTACATATGATATTCAACAAGTTCTTCATGTGTTCATCATGTTCATCAAATATTCCTATGAACTTTAACCAAACAAAAATCATAACCAACAACTTATCAACACCAACATGTATCCTATGATATCAACACAATGAATCACCCTACTAATGAGCATTCGGTTCTTAACACAAGAGTATGCAATCCGGTTATATGAATATCATCTATCAAACATATGCAAGCCGGTTCTATAAACATCAACAACCAAGGGTTAACCATATTTAATCACAAGATTTCATTACTCATCATACAACATATATAAAATCAAGACATGTTTAACCGATTATCATCAATACACACATCCGAGAACATGATAAAGCCATAATCATACATTTTTCCACTTACTAGTACATGAAGACAAGCATTAAATCATCAAGCACACATAATCCTTAAAACATAGCAAAACACTAACCGATTTGGTTCTCTAAGTGTGAGGGTATGAAGAGTGATGAGTGATTTCCGAATGATGATTTTGAGCTCGGTCCGAGAGTCCTAGTGCCACCGGTTGATCCAAGAATGAATGAGAGTAATGTTGTGGTTTAGGGTTTTAGTGTGAGAGAGTGGGGAGTGTGTGTTGGAGGAGTATGAGTGTTGTTGCCCAAAAATGACAAGTGTGGCTAACATGAGGACTATATACTAGTTCTAAGTAGTGCACCCTAATGGACTCGGATGAGGTGCACGGCCCAACCGGCCCATAAGTTTCACTAGTTCACTCGAGACCACATGGTCTCGAGTCGGGTTCTTGTCGTTACGGTTCATAGACATACTCGCATACATACACATAGGCATAACATAACACATAAAAATCACATAGTCATATAAGGGGTTCGTTTGTCATTATCACATAAGTTAACTAGTCACACGTTTAAGCATACAACGAAAGGTTCTAAATTTCGAGTTGTCACATCATCCCCAAGTTGAAAGAAATTTCGTCCCGAAATTTGGTAGACACTCACTGAGGAAGCTAGTTAAGTTGTATGGTTTTCCCGGTTTTCCTGGGGTGTCACATCCACCCCCCGTTGATCTGGAATTTCGTCCCGAAATTCCGTAGCTTCGGCCTCAGTAGTGGGTGTACTGTTTGCGAACAGTTGGGGATACTTTTGTTTCATCTGATCTTCGCGCTCCCAGGTGAACTCTGGGCCACGACGTGAGTTCCAACGAACTCGAACGAGAGGTATTCTAGTGCTCTTGAGGACCTTAACATCCCGGTCCGTGATTTCGACTGGTTCCTCGACGAATCGTAACTGTTCGTCGATCGTGAGTTCCTTCAAAGGAACTACGTGGGTCTCATCTGATGGACACTTCTTCAGATTCGACACGTGAAAAACGTTGTGAACTGCACCGAGTTCCGCTGGTAAGTTTAGTCTGTAGGCCACCCTGCCTATTTTCTCAATGACCTCGAAAGGTCCAACGTATCGTGGGTTAAGTTTACCGCGTTTACCAAAACGAACCACACCCTTCCAGGGTGAAACTTTGAGTAGTACCCGCTCCCCAACCTGGAGCTCAAGTGGTTTCCTGCCCATGTCGGCGTAAACTTTCTGACGTTCGCGAGCGGCCGTCATGCGTTTTCGTATCTGAGCGATTTGCTCGGTTGTATCTATCACATATTCTGGACCAGTGATCTGACTTTCTCCCACCTCTGCCCAGCAAAGAGGAGACCGGCATTTACGTCCGTACAATGCCTCAAACGGAGCAGCTCCAATGCTGGTGTGGTAGCTGTTATTGTACGAGAATTCCACAAGTGGCAGATGCTTTTCCCAGCGGTTGCCAAAGTCGATTACACATGCACGAAGCATGTCTTCTAAGGTTTGAATAGTGCGCTCGGACTGCCCGTCCGTCTGAGGATGGTACGCTGTGCTCATGTCTAGTCGTGAGCCGAAGGATTTGTGCATTGCTTGCCATAGCTCTGAAGTGAAACGCGCATCTCGATCCGAGATAATGGAGGTGGGCACCCCGTGCCTCGAAACAACTTCCTTGAGGTAAATTTCTGCAAGAGTGGAGAACTTATCCGTCTCCTTGATAGCCAGGAAGTGTGCAGATTTTGTGAGTCGATCTACGATCACCCAAATAGTATCGTTCCCGCGCTGGGATCTAGGTAGGCCAGTAACAAAATCCATGGAAATTTGCTCCCATTTCCATTGAGGTATCTCTGGTTGTTGGAGCAGGCCTGATGGTTTCTGGTATTCCGACTTGACCCTTGCACAAGTCAAACATTTGCTGACGTAGGTCGCTATGTGGGCCTTCATGCTAGGCCACCAATACGTAGTTTTGATGTCGTGATACATTTTATCCGATCCAGGATGTACCGAGTAGCGAGACTTGTGTGCTTCATCCATTACAAGCTCTCGTAGGTTGCCATAAAGTGGGACCCAAACGCGTCCCGTTACGTAGTAAGCACCGTCTTCCTTCTGTTCTAATCGTTGCCTTGATCCGCGTAGGGCTTCAGCCCTGACGTTTTCTGGTTTCAGTGCTTCTATCTGAGCAGCTCGTATCTGGGAAGGCAGACTAGAATGGATCGTGAGTTGTAAAGCTCGCACGCGCTTAGGCGCAGTGTCCTTCCGACTGAGGGCGTCAGCCACAACATTGGCTTTGCCCGGGTGGTATCTGATTGCGCACTCGTAGTCATTCAGAAGTTCGACCCATCGTCGTTGTCGCATATTCAGTTCCTTCTGTTTGAAGATGTGTTCGAGACTCCTGTGGTCAGTGTAGATCGCGCACTTGGTACCATACAGGTAATGTCGCCATAACTTAAGTGCAAAGACAACAGCTCCCAGCTCTAAATCGTGCGTAGTGTAGTTCTTTTCATGAACCTTGAGTTGGCGTGAGGCGTAGGCTATAACTTTATCTCGTTGCATCAACACGCAACCAAGACCCTGAATTGATGCGTCACAATATACCACAAAGTCATCTGTGCCTTCCGGCAAGGAAAGGATAGGTGCGCTACAAAGTCTATCCTTTAGGTGCTGAAATGCCAACTCCTGTGCGTTTCCCCAGCGATAAACAACGCCCTTCTGCGTTAGTGAGGTGAGGGGCTGTGCAATCTTAGAAAAATCCTTTATGAATCTCCGGTAGTATCCAGCCAAACCCAAGAATTGGCGAATTTCCTTTGGTGTACGAGGTGCAGGCCAGTTCTTAATCGAGTCTATCTTGGATGGATCAACGTGAATCCCATCCTTGTTCACCACGTGGCCTAGGAAATGGACTTCTCGAAGCCAGAAGTCGCATTTCGAGAACTTTGCATAAAGCTGTTCTGTTCGAAGGAGTTCCAGAATAAGTCGCAGATGCTGCTCGTGCTCCTCCCGACTCTTGGAATAGATCAGGATGTCGTCGATGAAGACTATAACGAACTTGTCCAGGTAAGGCTTGCACACTCGGTTCATCAAGTCCATGAAAACCGCAGGTGCGTTTGTCATTCCAAAAGGCATGACCAAAAACTCATAGTGCCCGTATCGAGTTCTGAAGGCTGTTTTGGAGACGTCCCCTTCCCGGACTCTCAGCTGGTGATAACCCGATCTCAAATCGATCTTCGAATAGTAGCTCGACCCTTGCAACTGGTCGAACAAGTCGTCGATACGCGGTAGAGGATAACGATTCTTCACCGTCACCTTGTTGAGTTCTCGGTAGTCGATGCACATTCTGAAAGTACCATCTTTCTTCTTCACGAATAATACTGGAGCTCCCCAGGGCGATGAGCTTGGGCGAATGAAGCCCTTATCTAAGAGTTCTTGTAGTTGCGTGGAGAGTTCCTTCAACTCTGATGGGGCCAAACGATAAGGTGCACGGGCTATGGGCGCAGCTCCAGGAGCTAGTTCGATCTGAAACTCGACTTGACGATGAGGCGGAAGACCAGGTAATTCCTCAGGAAATACCTCTGGATAATCGCGTACAACTGGAAAATCTTCCATCTTCTTCTCTTTTTCTGAGGTGTCAGTAATGAGAGCCAAAATGGCAGTGTGGCCCTTTCGCAAACACTTTTGGGCCTTAAGGAGAGAAATGACGTTCTCAACAGCACTCCTTTTGTCGCCATGAATCATGAGGGGTTCACCATCGGGACCTGGAATACGGACAACCTTCTCGTTGCAAAGAATCTCTGCTCGGTGTTGGGATAACCAATCCATCCCAATGACAACGTCGAAACTACCCAAGACGATAGGAATGAGGTCGATAGAGAAGGTCTGGTCAGCGAGAATGAGTTTACAACCCTTGACTACGTGTGTGGCTTCTAAACTCTTACCATTCGCTAGCTCTACTGTGTGCTTGTTGTTCAAAAGTGTTGGAATACGCTTAAGCATTCGACTAACTTCTAGTGACATGTAGCTAGTATCGGCACCCGAATCAAATAAAACTGAAACATAAAAGTCGTCGAGAAGGAACTTACCCGCCATAACATTGGGGTCATTCCTTGCTTCACCTTGGCCAATCACAAACATTCGCCCCCTGGCGCCATTGTTGTTGTTCCCATTGTTACCATTCCCCTGATTGTTGTTATTGTTGTTGTTGTTGTTCTGGTTCCTGTTCAGTTGGGGACAATCTCTCTTGAAGTGGCCCTCAGCTCCACACTGAAAGCACCCTTTGTTATCACCCTGTTGCTGTTGCTGGCGCTGGTTCTGTTGAGCTTGATGACGGTTCTGATTAGCGGGGTATAAGCTCCTGCAATCCTTTGCAGCGTGACCAGGCTTGTTGCACCGATGACAGTTGCCCCTGGTGCATGGCCCGCTGTGGTGCAGGCTGCAGCGATTGCATTTGGGGTGATTTCCTTTGTATCCGCCACCAGACGATTGCTGATTAGGGCTCTTGTAGTCCTCAGTCTTTCTCTGCTGAGACTGGGACTGAACAGAAGTCGAACCCTTACTCGAAGTTCCATCCCATTTCCGTTTGTTGTCACCAGAGGCACCAGTAGTAGTTGCAGCACCTATGCGTTTTGGTAATTTGTTCTGCTCCACCGCCTGATCCGTGAGACGGTGAGCCAACTGGACAGTTTGCTGGTAGGTAGCGAGGTTCGCTGAAGTCACATGACTTTGAATTTTCGGCACTAAGCCCTGAAGAAATAGTTCGATGCGTTTGATGGGAGGATCCACCATAGTAGGGCACAGAATTGCCAGTTCGTTCGACCTTTTCACATAAGCTTCAATTTCCGACCCCGTCATCTTGAGGTTGAAGAACTCCACTTCCAGTTTGTGAATCTCATCACGACTGCAGTACTCCTCTTTGATCATTTCCTTAAAAGTTTCCCATGGGGTGGCGTTGGCAGCAACCAACCCTAGCATCTGAACTTGAGCGTTCCACCACGTGAGGGCTAAACCCTCGAGAGTACCAGTAGCGTACTTCACCCTGCGCGCCTCAGGGCATTCACACATTTCGAAGACGGATTCTAGTTTCTCAAACCAGTGTAGGAGACCTACTGCTCCTTCAGTGCCGCTAAAAGTAGTTGGTCGGCAGTCCATGAAAGTCTTAAAAGTGCACACGGGTGGCTGAACATGATGACCTATCGTAGGTGAAAGAAAAGACAGAGTTTAATCACAAAGGTTGGTTCACGAGAGTAGGATCCTAAAGACCCTAGAATGAGTTCGGACCGCAGGATATACCTCCTGCGTGTGCAGCTGCAAGTGCTGCGGCAACTCGTTCGTTGATCAGAGCCGTCAACTGGGCTTGTGTCATGTTAACGCGTCCAGACATGATCTTCATACCAAGAAGAACGTGAGTGAGAGGGGTTCGCAAAAATGCGACGATAAAACAGAGCAAGCACGCACGTGTTCATGCAACAGTAGTTATACTAACCAAGCATACCATAAGCAATGTACTATGTAACTAACAAGTAGGCAATATACACAGATCATATTACCTAGAATGTCGAGCCTTGCATGTGGAGCGAAGCATCGTTGTGGACCGTTGAGCACTGTACAGGTTATAGTCTGGTTTTAACAAAAACGTTCTTTCCCCTTATTAAAACCAAGTTCTCTATAACCAATGGCTCTGATACCAATCTGTCACACCCCCAAAATCCACCTGCGGAGTACTACCGCTTGGAGGCGTGACTGACCAGGATCCAGCCACCAATCATATTGAACAAGCATATAAGTAGTTATAAAATCCAACCAATACAATTGGTGTTCAAACAAAACATAGTTAAGTTGCAAGCGGAAGCATAAGTCTTAAATCAAAACATAAGTTTAATTGTTTCAAAGTTTGACATGGCACACAGTCGTCCATGTCCCACAACGATCCTCCTCCATGCAAGCTCCAGCTAAGAACCTAAGGACCTGCAAAGCATGTAGTAACGAGTCAACAACAAGTTGAGTGAGTTCACGGTTGGGTGTTCGTTTTAAGTTGTTTCGAAAACAGTTTCCTTTATCTGGCATCCTGCCGTGGGGGTTACCCCATAGTTAAAAACGTGACTTGTTTATTCCCGGTTACTCTGGCTATCCAGCCGTGGGGGCTACCCCGTGTTAGTTATCTGGCATTTCGGCCGTGGGGGCTACCCCATGTATACACTAGACTCGTTACCATATCGACTGCTGACTGTAGTCATGTTTATGTGCCCTGAAACTGTCAATGTCTATCATCATTGACGTGCCCCAGATCCATTAGTTCACGCCCGTCCTCTGCGGCACGGTGTGAGGTTTGTCAGACCTAAATAGCGCTATCTAACTAATGACCCGCTCGCCATTGGCCCGGCGATTAAGTCGATATAAAATGAGGGACTTCGTGATAGAGTTTTGGTCTAGTACGAGTTATCTGTCCGTGAGGACGAGGAATTACATTCCTGAACCTTTGCTGTCCTACCCAAGGAGGACGAGGAACCCAGTTCCTTAACCCCAATTCCCGACCCCTGGGAATCCCATGCTTTGTAGAGGGTGTGAACTCACCTTGGTTTGCTCGGTAGAAACACAAAAGTCAAACAAGCAATGTTGAGGCTACTCACGTCCTATCATAGTTGTATCATACAATCAGGTTCGTATTCAAGTAGTGCACGTATGGCATACACGTTGATCATGGCAGTTAGCAAGTAATGCATACGAGTTGAACGAACAGTAACATGCCCAGAATTAAACAAAGTCCAAGGTCCGGCCCAAACACTAAGCCCATAATTAAACAAGTCCAAATAGTGTGTATCCGTGTATAGTCTCGAGTCGCAACTAGGCGTTTGCGACTCGCAACCGGAGTCGCAACTACGGTCTCGGTTCATGCTGCTTTGGTTACGAGTCGCAACTGGACTCGCAACTACGGTTTCGAGTCATACGGTTTGTGTGCTGATCACTTGTGGTTTCGAGTCGCAACCAGGTGTTTGCGACTCGCAACCGATGTCGCAACCGGGAGATTTCGACTCGTCATGCATGGTTTCGAGTCGCAACTAGAGGTCTCGAGTGGACAACTGCTGATTCGGAACAGTGTACTATCCAATGGGAATTCTATTTCATGAAACAGTTTGTACTACTCTCATAAACATGTTTATTTGTCTAACAAATTACCATTTTGGATCAAACACAGCAGAATTCAAATATTCATGCATGTACATATGATATTCAACAAGTTCTTCATGTGTTCATCATGTTCATCAAATATTCCTATGAACTTTAACCAAACAAAAATCATAACCAACAACTTATCAACACCAACATGTATCCTATGATATCAACACAATGAATCACCCTACTAATGAGCATTCGGTTCTTAACACAAGAGTATGCAATCCGGTTATATGAATATCATCTATCAAACATATGCAAGCCGGTTCTATAAACATCAACAACCAAGGGTTAACCATATTTAATCACAATATTTCATTACTCATCATACAACATATATAAAATCAAGACATGTTTAACCGATTATCATCAATACACACATCCGAGAACATGATAAAGCCATAATCATACATTTTTCCACTTACTAGTACATGAAGACAAGCATTAAATCATCAAGCACACATAATCCTTAAAACATAGCAAAACACTAACCGATTTGGTTCTCTAAGTGTGAGGGTATGAAGAGTGATGAGTGATTTCCGAATGATGATTTTGAGCTCGGTCCGAGAGTCCTAGTGCCACCGGTTGATCCAAGAATGAAGGAGAGTAATGTTGTGGTTTAGGGTTTTAGTGTGAGAGAGTGGGGAGTGTGTGTTGGAGGAGTATGAGTGTTGTTGCCCAAAAATGACAAGTGTGGCTAACATGAGGACTATATACTAGTTCTAAGTAGTGCACCCTAATGGACTCGGATGAGGTGCACGGCCCAACCGGCCCATAAGTTTCACTAGTTCACTCGAGACCACATGGTCTCGAGTCGGGTTCTTGTCGTTACGGTTCATAGACATACTCGCATACATACACATAGGCATAACATAACACATAAAAATCACATAGTCATATAAGGGGTTCGTTTGTCATTATCACATAAGTTAACTAGTCACACGTTTAAGCATACAACGAAAGGTTCTAAATTTCGAGTTGTTACAATGCTTTCCATGTTTTCACATCATATACCTGCTATGTTCGTTAGTACATTATAGTACATGATTTCATTACATTTTATGCTATGTATGTCCATTGCGTTCATACTTAGTACATCGTTTTACATTTACATTTTATGCTATTTATGTCCATTGCGTGCATACTTAGTACATTGTTTTTCATCACATGCTTACATTTTGGTATGACATTTGGTTTGTTTACATGGGACAATACATTCATTAACACCGATCATGCCGTTCGTTAGTAGGTAGTGGTACCATAGGAATTGACAACTCCCGTTCCGGACGTCCCAGGGAAAGGGGATGAAAGGAATGACCGAATTCGTTGATATAAGACAGATAGACCTTTAATTTGTTTAAAGGGTTTATCACCACAGTCGCAAGGCTTGGATGTATGCATTTTCACAATACCGCATAAATGTTCATATTAAATATTTGCATGCATTTACACAAAACATAGCTTTGATTTAAACCAAGTTTTACTTCAATACTTTGTTTTTGTGCATATGGTTTAGTTGAGACCTTTCACTTGCCATACATGACATTTTGACATAGACATTTGACATAGACATTTCGGCATAGACATTTTAACATGATTGACATTTAATCATGCATTTACACAAAACATAGCTTTGATTTAAACCAAGTTTTACTTCAATACTTTGTTTTTGTGCATATGGTTTAGTTGAGACATTTCACTTGCCATACATGACATTTTGACATAGACATTTGACATGGATATTTGACATAGACATCTGACATGGATATTTGACATAGACATCTGACATGGATATTTGACATAGACATCTGACATGGATATTTGACATAGACATTTGACATGGATATTTGACATAGACATTTTGACATGATTTACATCTTGACATGAACATTTTACATTGTTTGGTTTGGTTTGATTAAGTGATTAAGTAACGAGGCGTGTGTAATATGATACAAGCATGGTAGATACGCCGCTGGTACTTCCTATATATAAGTGTTTGTATGGTATTACATGTCGTAACGTTATTTGAATCATTTCAGTTTGAGACATAGAACATTTCATACAAATAACATACTTTTCACAAGACATTGATTTATAAACAACTTATCTTATGCAAACACATTTTACTTGGTTATTCATTTAACCTTACATTTATTTATACTTATCATCTGATCTTATCGTTTTTCAAATGATTTAAAAGACAAAGCAAATAACAAGGTTCATGACTAAACATTTTCTCAAACATAAGTCATGAATCTTATTTTCACAAAACCTATGTATCTCACAGGCATTTTTATGCTGACGTACCTATTTTCACATGTGTTTTTCAGGAGCTGTTGCATAAGATGTTCAAGATACACATAGACAGACTTGGGCTTTAGTGACAATAAAAGATGCAAGACTAGTTAATTATGTTGTATTTCTTTGTTTGTTAAGGCATAGTAACACTTTTAATCAATAAAACGAAACTTTAATTTCCATGGTTGTGAAACATAAATTCTGTTACAACACTCCCCGATGTTTCCGCCACGTTTTGTATGTTCTACGTGGTCGGGGTGTGACATTAAGGACTTTTGCCATTTTAGAGATTTGAAGAGCTCTAGTTCTAGAGAGAGAAACTAGAGAGAGAAAGTCTCTAAGTGATTCAAGTGATTGTACGATTTCAGATTTCTAATAGAATCACGTTTATATTACGTCATGTGTGTTTAGGTCGCGTTCGTGTACGGATTCCGCACGTTTCACGTTCGTTTCGCAATCGTTTCGGAGTCAAAACCGGTCCTACAAGTGGTATCAGAGCAGGAGCTCGATTGCACTGATCCAACACACATTTCCGATCGTGATTTCATCAGATTCAGATCCGAATTTCATCTACTTCTTCATATTTTTCATATTTTCACGTTTTTCACTGATTTTCGTCAAATTGAACAGGTGTTTACGGTCCGAATCAGTTGATTTTTTGATATGTGGTGCGAAAACATCTGATCTAAAACCCTACCAAGTTTCAGATTGAAATTCCAAGTCGTTTAGGAGATATTCGAGTTTTTCAGTCCGCAGTTCATATGAATCAGCGTCTGGCCGTTTGAAACAGCACTAGTCCGTTTGAAAAGTGATCTATCGTTTGAAATCTCGGTTCCGCCGTTTGAAACAGCCCGTTCCGTTTGAAAATTGGCTTCTATCGTTTGAAAGTGAACCTCCCGTTTGAACTATCGTTTGAAACTGACACTACCGTTTGAGTATATGACAGTTTGAAGTTGAAAGTTTGAAAGAGGCCGTCCCGTTTGAACCATCGTTTGAAAGTTACATCTGACCGTTTGAAACTAACCTGAACGTTTGAAGATTGGTAACATGACAGTTTGAAAAATAATCACCGTTTGAAAAGAGATGACGTGTTTGTGATAACTGATTGTTCGGTTCTTAAAAAATTACATAGACAAGTGTGTGATAACATCTGACAATTGCATGTGATATATGTTTTAATAAACATTGAAAACTGAATGTGATGTATTAAATAAAAATTGTCAGTTTGCACGTGAAAGAGGTTTGAATTGTTTGTCAAAGCCCATGTGCCGCCCCATTTAAAGAATGACCCAATTCTTTGGCCAAATTAAAGGTGCCGCTCATTCATATTTAAGGTCCAATGAATTTTTGTCAAAAATTGTGTGTTAGTTGTTGTCGTTTATCATAGTAGTGTTCTTGGCCCAAGATCCACGTTAAACAAAAGGTCCAATCAGATATTTGTTTCACTTGAAGTGTCGGTTTAGTGGGTTTGTGATTTGCCGCCCACTAGTTGAAGGTCCAATGAGCTTTGGTTTGTGAATTGAGTATATCAAGATATTAAAATCAACGTATATGTGATTTGAGTACTTGGCACATCATTCAAGATAATTGACAGTTTACATGTGAAATTGAATTGTGAATATTGATGTTGTCGGTTTAGTGGGCTTGGAGGTCCAATCGGATTGATTTGAAAAATTGTTATTGTCAACTAAGTGAATTTTTGAGGTCCTATAAAATTGAATCTTATCATTTTTGTCGACCAAAATTTGCGGCTCAATCATAGTCTGACAATCGAATTGAACTGATTGTGTTTGTTTGTTTGCAGGTGATTCGAGGTGATTTACAAGGCACAAATATCAAGAATTCAAAATGTTTGATGAACTGGAAAACACTAAATTTGAAAGAATAAACAATTGTACTTGTTGTTCTTCTTTTGAGAAAAAGGAGGTTTTAGTTGAAAGATTTGAATATTTCATGTGTCAAAAGGATGAAACGTTGGATGAGTTGGAAATACGGTTTAAAATTTTAATGGACAGTTTGAGAAACAAGAATATTAGAATATCAAATGATGAACAGATATCGAAATTGGCAAATGCATTACCTGCTAAATGGGATAAATTCTTGGTTAAGCTAAAAAGGGAAGATTTTTTTCAAGAACTTTATCCAAAACAGTTCTTTAATGAGGTTAATGGAGAGTTTCGTAAGGAATATAAGAAAAAGAAGGAAATTTTGACCGAAATGGAAAAGAATTTACAAAAATTGGAATTGGATGTTATTACTGAAATTGATAATAGAATTCGTGTGTGTCTTGCAACAAAGAGTATTCTGAAATATGATATTAAAAGGAAATGTTATATTGATGAAAGTATGAATCCTTTTGATTTCGTTAAACTCTTTTGTGCAGGAACATATAAGATGGAAACAAAGGATATTCCAAAGAACGAAGAATCTTTGAAGCTTGGATCTTCAAGTTCAGAATCAGTGTGTTCTAAATGTGATAACTTTAAGGCTGACAATGACAAACTTTTGAAGGATACAGAAAGTTTGACATCGGAAGTCGAGAAGTTGAAAGATGGAAAGAAAACTGATGATGAACAGATTCTGGAGTTGCGCTTGAACTGAGAAAAATTGAAATCTGAAAATGACAAACTTTTGAAGAATGTTGAGAGTTTGTCATTTGAAAATGAAAATTTTAAAAAATTAGAAAATGATTTCAAAAGTCAATTAAAGATTTTAGAAGATGAAAGAGATGTTTTTGGTAAAAATAATCTCGAAAAACAATGTGCGATAAATTCTCATCTTGATAAAATCATTCGACTTGAGCATGAAGCCGAAGGTAATAGAAAGAAAATTACTGATTTAGAAAACAAGTTGAAAAGTTTTGTGACTTCTGCTTCACATGTTTGTCCAAAACCGATCAATTCTGTTCCAATAAGTGACAATTTCACAAATTTTGACAAAGTTAAAGTCAAAATTGAAGATTGTGATGAAATATCTGATGATGAAAAAGAAAAGAAAAGAAAAATATTTTTAGATTTACAAGAAAAATTTAAAAATACTGTGTTGCAATCTACTGAAACAGGTGAATGCTCAAAGCAAAAACCTGTTAAGAAGAGTGTAGAACAGAAACAAAAAGTTAAAAATTTGAAAAATTCTAAAATTGAAAATAAAAGCACATCAGATAAATCATCCAATCATTATCAAAAATCACAAAAATTTGTAAATGAAAACTCACAAAATGTTGGTAATAAGTGGTGCAGGTTTGACCACAGTGCTCAAAAGACAAATCCAGCATTGAAGAGGAGAAATGATTATTACCAAGCCAAACAATGTTATGATTTGAAGGTTTGGACTGACAGAAGTGGATGGTATGATAACAGAGTGTGCTACACCTGTGGTGTGAGAGGACACATTGCTGTTAACTGCCAGAATTGGAGTTATGAGACAAGAAGATGCTATAATTGTTATATCAGAGGACATATTGCTAGAGATTGCTCAAAGAGACCGATGGGAAGATCAAGGGTTGAATCTCAGAGAACGATAAAGAAACCAGTCACTGTCAAGCCCAAAGAACAGAAAGTGGAAGATAAGAAAGTAAAGCTTTCACAGGGACAGAGAGACAGACTGAGGAAAAAGAGGAAGAAGGCGAGAGAGTATTTGGAGAAGATTTTGTCTTCGGGTTCACCGGTTGGTTCAAATAAAAGTTCTGATGAATCGATTCAATCGACAGCAAAGTCAAGCAAATCGAATTCTTCAGATACAAATCTGAGGACAAACAAGAAGAAAAAGAAAGTCATTGGCGATGAATCTGGCTCATCAAAGTCAGACAAGCCAAGTTCGGGCAATGAATCTGATTCCACAAAATCAGATGAGCTACAAGTTGAGGTAAAAAAGGAAGAGACAGTTCCATTAATGAATGATGAGAACTTTCCACCATTACGAGCCGCAAACCTAAAATCAAAAGGTGTTGATGCTGGAAAAATGTTTAATAGCAATGTTAAACATATTTTTAGCAAGATGGTTGATGGTAAAGAAAAAGGAGTGAAAGAGTTTTATGAAGAAAAGAGAAAAGCTCAAAATGCGCCTAAGGCTGGTCAGGCTTGGGTGTCAAAATCTATTGGTTGAATTCCTGACTTGCCGGAGCTTCCAGGTTGGTAAGAGTGAAGCAAGTATCGGCATCATTCTTGAGAAATTCACAGGATGGTAACTGTGATATTTCATCTTACAAGTGGTTAATCAAGGACATTAAGTTGTACTTGATTTTCTACAAGTGATTGTGGTGTTTGATCTTATATTGTTAAATTTTCAATATGTTTAAAAGAGAACAAGGTGATGAGATAACCCCGAACCCACAAGTGATGGGTAAACAAACTAATTTTTCCGGAAAAACCATTCTGATTAAAACAAACTTAAGTGTTTTGAAATCATTATGGGAAAATAGTTTGTTGTAAGGGGGAGTTCTGATTGAATATGCCGAAACCCTCACGGCTGAACAAACATGATTACTTTCATCAGATTGAAAAACGGTTTTCAAACTGTAAATATCAATGTGTTGTAAATCATGGGGGTACGTTATATTTTCTGTTTAAAGTGTTATATTTTCTGCAAAACAGAGCATGAGAAGCAGAAAATGGATGGCGAGACAAAGCTATCAGTATTGGTTGTCAAATTTTCTTTAAATGGTTTTGCATTTTAGGGGGAGTAATGTTGTTAGAAAATACAAAAACATTTGAAAATTTGAAAAAGTCAAAAACATGATAAAATTGAAAATTGAGTTGTTGCGTAAAAAGAGGAAATGATAGTACATCAGTAGACAGTTACAGTACGCTAAAGAATTGGAAAGTTTAAATGTGTTAAACGATCTCACCGTGGATGTGTCGGTAGATTTTTATACACTTAGTAAACTTTTTCGGGATATAAACCTAAATTCAAACTTGCTTATTTCGTGGGGAACACTACTTGGATATATAGGTAACCCCTGAAATCTCGTTTGAAAGGTCTCATAATCTGATATACTAGGTCTTTATACTCAATGATGTCTGGGGTATTATTCCGGGACTTCTGCTGAACGGTAGTTCTGACCTAGTCCTTGGATAATGCTTTCTGCAATGCTTGAAACATAGCATTAAACCCTCAGCATGCTGATGAAACAATAAAATTGATAGTCGCTGCTGTTGTAAGCAAAAAGATCCTCTAAAGGGGACATTCCGTAAAGTCGAAGCTGATATCTCTCTGGTATACGGAAGTATCGACCTGAGATCCCTCGGCCCTCGCATACCTAATTTATATACAGATATCATTGCAGTATACTCACCTGTAAGACTGATTATTGGGATTCTGGATACGGGAGTATATTCAAGAGGTGGGACACATGAATAGGTTTAAGTTCCTAAAATACTTAATTCGTATCCTGATTAAGTTGAAATTTGTATGAAAATTTAAGTGGATCAGTATATCGACAATCTAAGTGAATTGTTTAATTCATAATGTGATTTTAAGCTCAACGGTACTTGTAACTTGTCATAAACTGATATGATCCTCTGACGCAAACTCAAACAAAAATATTGTTTGTAAATATGTTTGTACATATTTCTTTATTGCTTTATATTTTCAGAAAATACAAAAAGATTTTTGATTCTGCTTTATTTTCGACAACCGATGTCTAAGTGCTGAGTTTCAAAATCTAAGTAAGCTGATTGTGTTTCTGAAAATAAAACAAGTTCATTAATTTGAAACTTGAATTAAAAATAAAAATAAAAATAAAAAACAGTTTGTGATATCTCCAAGGTCATTAATTTGGACTTGGATGATTAACTGTGGGGGATTTGGATGCTTATACTGTTATAGAGCTAGTTTCCGATTCGATTCGATGAAACTGCCAAATTTCATGAAAATGGTTTGTTTAGAATGTTTGAGTGAGCCAGGTTACAATTCCTGGATAGCTAAAATTTGAAATGTTGTTACTTATAAATGTTTGAGTGATTGCAGATGAGATTCCAGATTACGATCCCGGAAGCTGAGTCTAAGGGGGAGTCTGAAGACGAGCTCAAAGCAAGGAGGAGCTTGTATACGGAAAGCAAGGTGTCGATCCCAAAGCACGGAAGCTTGACGAAAGGGGGAGCCTGATGAAGAAAAGAGTCTACAGAAAGGAGAAGCTGAAGCTAAAGACAGATCCACCGGGATTCTGTTCAATAAGATTCAAAGAGAGAGAGAAAAAGAAGACGCTACGAGTTTGACTCAATGATCGAGATTGACTGCGGCAATATCCAAGGGGGAGTCTGTTAGTGCATTTATGTCTATAGCCTTCGTCAATCCGAGCCGTAGCGAGAAACAGAAGAAAACAAGTTGTTATAGTGTTATATCTAGTCAAAAAGGCAAGGTGGCATAATTGTAATAATGAGAAATCTCATTAAATGCCTTGGACTATAAATAGATCCTTATGTCATAGTTTAAGGACTTTTGCCATTTTAGAGATTTGAAGAGCTCTAGTTCTAGAGAGAGAAACTAGAGAGAGAAAGTCTCTAAGTGATTCAAGTGATTGTACGATTTCAGATTTCTAATAGAATCACGTTTATATTACGTCATGTGTGTTTAGGTCGCGTTCGTGTACGGATTCCGCACGTTTCACGTTCGTTTCGCAATCGTTTCGGAGTCAAAACCGGTCCTACAAAATTGTTCCCAACGTTTGGTCGAGGACCAAGTTGCCGGTGAGATGACGAATTTTCTGCCATGTGCAAAACAGAAAATGAAAAGAACTAAATCGAAACGAGATGAAAACTGGAAAAAACAGAGAAATCGGTGGGCGCCAATGAAGAAACACTAGATAAATGGTCGGAACCGAGATATCTAGGGGGTTTGAATCCGCATAAAAAGGTTAGTTCCCTCTCGATTGATTCAGTTGTAACCGATCTTCTTCTCCGAGAACTCTGCAAAAAAGAACACCGTTAGTCTCGCCAAGGGGAGAAAAGGGTTCTCTCCTTGACCCGACTCCGGTGTGAGAATAAGTATGGGTAATGAAGAAGAAGAAGTATTTGAGAAGTGTGTGTAACTTGAATTCATACCTGGGTTGCTTCTCATATTTATAACCGGGAGTCGTTTAGGCGGGAAAACCCGTTAGTGAAAAGTTGACGGAAGATGCTAACCCCGTAAGCGGTTACATTTCCTTCCGTTTAAGTTCTTTGATCCGACGTGAGAGCACACAGATCGTGGTTTAGATCAAAGGCTGGGGATTTGCCACGTGTAATGTGATCAAGTGGAGATTACTCTCCAATTGCATGCCTTCGTTGTGATTTCAGGGGTGCCTGTGGTAATGACACGTGTCCAGACGGTTATAACTGTCTGGGTGGTGCACGATTGTATTTCTTCTAGAAGATTAATGTTGTAATCTAGTGTGGTACTTTATTGTGTGGAGACCACTGAATAAATAAATCCAAGTCTGGGTAAAATAATATCCAAGTCTGGATATTTAGGCGGAAGTATTGATCTCAGGATTTTTATCCTTTGCTAATGGGAGAAGGCGCAAGGATTTATGATTTCCTTTGGGCGCGTGACTATAGATTGCTGATTACTTTCTTCCTTTTGTAAGACCAGTGCGCTGCCGCGCAAGGTTAAAAGGTTAAAAGGCAAGGTTATGGTATGGTCCCAAATACTTATCATTGAGTGATATAAGACTATTCATACTAGAGGTGTACAAATCGTTTTTTTTTAATCCAAAACAAAATTCGGTTTTTTTTATAACCGGTTTTTCAAACCCAAAACAGTAACCGGTTTGGATCGGTTTTTAACTAGTTTTAACTGGTTTTTTAAAACCGGTTCCAAAGATCAAGAATAGTAACCGGTCACAAACCGCCGGTTCGGTTCGGTTCGGTCCTAAAACCGGTTTTGACAAAAACTGGTTTCGGTTTTTTCCGGTTACAGTTATAAAACCGGTTTTTTTTGTACACCTCTAATTCATAGTGGTTGGATGCGTGTGCGAAAATATGCAACCTAGTAGGCAACACCTCAGCACCACCTAAGTAGGAGAGGTATCCACAATTACCGCATGAAAAGGGTGTAATGGTGGTGTACATGTTATTTTAGGACAATGTTACTGAATTGAAAAGTACATATCTAAACAAGAACAAGTATGATATGTATGAGCATGTCATTGAATGTGATACGAATGTTTTGATATATTTAGTAAATTGAATGTCATTAATTTTAGCGGTAGTATATATTTAATTCAATGATAATGCTACTACATATTTTAATTACTGATATGTAAGAACGTGTCATTGAATGCGATATCAATGTGTAGCATATTGATTTTTTTTTTGAATGGCAAACGGGATATATTATCACAAGACAACACCAACCCAGCATAGAATCCTACCGCTCAAAAATAAAGCAGCAACCCAGCAAGAAGCTGGGAGGCCAAAAAAAATACAAAGTCAAGAAAGCTTAAAAACAATAACATATGTCTTGAATTTTAGCATAATAAAAATTTAAGGTAGTAAATATTTAATTCCTACTACATATCTTTAATTACGTTACTAGCACATTGATAGCAAATGTTGAGTTGATAGCATATGTTTTGCTATCTTTATCACATTGATAGCAGGTGAAATTTAGTTACCTTAGTAGCACATATGCTAGTGGTAGACTAATAACACAAATGTTATCAATGTTGAGTAGCATTTGTTTTGCAATCTTTATCACATTTTATTATGCCAATAGCGCATTGAAAGCACATATTCTAGTTGCACACTGATATCGCATATGCTATCACATGGTTAGCACATATGCTAGTAGTACGTTAGTGTCCTTCGTATTTATCTTTACCGCATATTTGATTTATCCAACAAAGTATGGATTAAAGATGATGAATCCAAGATAGAGGTTGATGTTGTTGATGCCACATCTAAATCCAAATCAACAAAAAAAGGAAACAAAAGGAAAATGTTATTCTGACTACTAAACATATCAAAACATTCGTATCACATTGGTATTCCATGTTTATATGACCCATTGGTTTTCCATGTACATCTCTAACCAAACTTGTGGTTATTTGAATCTTGTGTGTTCCAACATTCAAGGTGTTAGCTTGACGATTATAATTTGACACCAACCAAAATCCTAGTAAAGGTGGTATGCCACTTATATTCAATATCAATATGCCCTTTGTAAGTCCCAAAAACGAGATCACAATGATATCACACTAGCTTGAATGGTGGCGGAAACACTCAAACAAGCTATGATTCACTAGAAAGGAGACGAAGAAGAAAGATTACTACAAATCGAATGATTCAATCTTGCATACAACCTAGTTGTCTAATACAAGATCTACTTAGCTTATCCACACATCCCACTAACAACCATACAAAAGCCACACATGCTCCTAAACATGATTTACTATTTATAGTAGGAGATTAGGAATAAGGCACCCTAAACCCTAGGCCCATTTACCTAACTAAGCCCACTCTAATATCCACTAATCCACAAGCCCTCTAAATCTCTTAGCTACTAATCCATAAACCTACAAGGGCCTAACAATCCCCCTAGGTTTACTGGATTAGTTGATGCGTCGAATTAGAGAACCTACCCAGAGCTGGATTAGGATCAGCAAAAAAGCAATTCCCGACGACGTTTGCAACAGCACTCATCCAGGGCTTCGCACATTCTTCATTTTGTCGATGCAGCGAATTTTGATGATGATTCAGAACCAAGATATCTTCCTCATGAAAACTCATTTGATCCAACGTATCTGATATGCGAATTGACAGGTTTTCAGAAATAACCGCACCTTTAGCCATCTTCGGATCATGCTTCCAGAAGTTGGAATTCATGAGAATTTTTCTTCGCAAGCTTTCGAAAGATGGGAATTTCCTCTTCTTTGGCGGTCGGAGACCAAATGTCAGATTTTAACTATCTTCTTGGTGAGAAAAGATCACGAACATCAGGTTTTTCTTATGATCTTTGATTCAGTAGTCTTCATGGAAGGGAAACTGTTATTGACTTCTTTCTCATGGAACATCCATCCTCTTCCTCTCTTGTTTGATCAGAATCAGCCACACATTCTATTCATGGTCGTATCTCCAGCTAGCGACCACATGCTTGTTTTCCTCTTTATTGAAGTGGCTAGACCCTAACTTCATCACAAATCTATATGGCCACTTTGTAGGATCTTTGAGCTGGAAGTTTTCATCTGGAGGATTCAAATCCTGATTCTTCATCATAATCATTTGCTTGTCACACTGTCTCCTTTCATGCTTCTTTGCTACTCTTCTTCTTTTATATTAGCAGCTAGATAGGCATTCAAGGTGGTTCCATGTTTTATGTCTGCTGCTGCATTTGTTGCTGCTCTCTCTTCAGAAATTTACTCGTACAGATGAGCTATTGCTTGACCTCTACTCAGAGACGTGTGACTGAAGAGAGGAAAGCAGAGTCCTGTTGTAGCGATGAAAACTGAGCTTCCATCATTTCAGCATCATGTTCGAATACAGCCACTCGTCGTCACAAGCTTGCTACTTTTTGCATCTCCATCATTATCACTATTACTTCATCCAATGACGTGTCCTTTCTCGGTTGCATAACAACATGCCGCTTCATCGTGTTTTATGAACCTAGCATCACCAGAGTTTTCTTCTTCAAACCTAACACCGCTCGATGTAGGATCGAGAATCGATCTAAACGAGTCTATCAGAAGAGTTCAATCCATATCAAAGGCGGAATTCAATGATATAGACTAGATTACAGCTTGATATTCACTCTAATTGTCTTGTTTATTGATAAAACAGCGTTTTACAATCTGTAGACACTTCGGCAGCACCTCGGCACCGGAATCAGAATGTTACAAATGAAATGGCATCTCACCTATATATAAACGATGCATTTCGTACGGAATGGGTAAATTCCATTTCGTACGAAATGGACAAAGTCTATTTTGTACGAAATGGATTCTTCCATTTCGTGCGGAATGAACCAACCACACTAAAACCCTATTTTCCTCGTACAACGTGCCCTGATCTATCATTCCTATTACAAGACTCGATACAAGACGAAGTCGACAGACATATGCACCAACAGACTCCCCCTTGGATGTCGACGAGTCTTCAGTACAAATCTTCAGTATGTCGAGTCTTCAGCCTTTATCAGTCTTCGGGCTCTTTTCAAAGTATATGACAGCTCAAACTGTCTCTTTATCATTCAAACTCCCCCTTGAATGTTGATATAACTATCTTCAATCTCCTCTTTTCATCACAGGTTCAGAATCGCAATCTGGCTCTTGAGCTTTCTAATTCTCTTGATCAGATCTCTTGATTCCTTTAGATCTTTAGCATCAGCAATTTCACAAACCTGCACAGACTCTACCCAAAAATAAATTTCTCAAATTTAACAATTTAACAAATTTAATCACTCTAAACCACTTGTAAAATCAATCTCAAAATGATTTCACATTTAAAGTTTTTGATGGCCATTTGCACAAATATCACTTTTCTTTTTCCAAACAAATTTCTCCCAAACCTGGTCATCATGTTCAGCACTAGGAATTTTGAAAATCAGCTTCTTCAACGTCAGTTGTCGAAAATCTTTTTGTATTTTTTTTTAAATATGCTAAAACACTCCGAAAATCTTTTTGGATTTTGATTTTAATGAAATACATTAAAGAAATATTTACAAACAATATTTTTGTGAGTTTGCGTAAGAGGATCATATCAGTTTATTGAGACAAATCACCAACACCGTTAAGCTTTTAAACATTTTAAGTTCTAAACAATTCACTTAGATTGTCAGTATACTGATCCACTTAAATTTTCACACAAAGTTCAACTGTTTCGAGATACGAGATTTAATGTTTTAAGAACTTAAACTTATTCGTGTGTCCCACCTCAGAATATACTCCCGTATCCAGATCCCAATATTCAGTCTTACAGGTGAATATACCTAGATGATATCTGTAAGGAGTTAAATGCGAGACCATGAGAGCTCAGGATATTGCTTCCGCAAAATCAGAGAGATGATGGTTCGACTTTAGGTGGGTTCCCTTTAGAGAATCTTTTCTTCAACAGCACATGATTAGCATTTTTCAATGTTTCATCATTTTTTATGCTGAGGGAGGTGCTTTTATTTCAAGCAAGCGAAAAGTATTATACGGGGACTAGGCCATTGCTTTCGCAAAATCAAAAGTCCCGGGATAATACCCCAGATATCACTAAGCATAAAGACCTAGTATCTCAGAAAGAGGGGTCCTTCAAACAAGATTTCGGGGGTTACCCATATATCCGAGAGATGTTCCCCACGAAATAAGTAAGTTTGAAATTTAGGTTTATATCTCAAACACAATCTACTAAGCGTGTAAAAACCTACTGGCATATCATCAGTGATACCGTTTATCACATTATAACTTTTCAATTCTTTAGCATGCTGTGATAGTCCACTGATGTACTATCATTTCCTCTTTTTCACAACAAAACTCATTTTGAATTTTATCATGTTTTTGGCTTTTTCAAAATTTTCAATGTTTTTGGATTTTCTGAAAATTCTTACTCCCCCTAAAATTCAAAACTATTTAAAAATTTGAAAACAAACTGTACAAGTAACGTGACAACTGATTTTCAAGCTTCAATTCGCCATCCACTTGGCATAAACAATCAGAACTCCCCCTGACAACAAATTATTTTCCCATTATGATTTCAAAACACTTAAGTTTGTTTTAATCAAATGGTTTTTCTGGAAAATACGTTTTGTTGATTCCACTTGTAAAAACGGGGTTTTGTTCATTACTTTGTTTTTCTCAGCCACTTGAATGAAAGTTAAATCAAGTTCAACTTAATGACCTTGATTAACCACTTGTATGTTCTCATCAACCAATACCACTTGTAAATCATCATATGACAATTCTCAAGAATAATACCACTACTTGTAGGTCGAAATATCACAAAAGTGAATTTCTCAAGAAAGATGCCGATTCATGCTCCACGATTACCAACTTGGGAGCTCCGACAAGTCAGTGTTTTAAGTAGAAAATGCTGTCACCCAAGCCTGACCAGTCTTGGGTGATTGTGATTCAACTTTATCCCACCATCTTTTTTATTTATAAAAATCTTTCACACC
>JARYGA010018342.1:0-42913 GCA_030545235.1 Helianthus tuberosus | reverse complement strand
TAAGGTTCTTGCCTTGTTCAGTGTATAGATCCTGCAAGGACCTGGGTCAAGCTTACTAGGACCTCCTTCAATACCCACTGGTATTGGATGGCGGGGGTGCGAATGGCTTGATCCCCTCATATGTAAACTACTATTAATACATTAAACCGGCTACTTGGGATTGTATCCCTGCTGACTCAAACCATTTAGCCGAGGGTAACATCGCCTTCAAAAGAGGGGCCTACCACTTTACGCATTAATAACTTAATTAATATTCCGACCCTTTGGGATTGTATCCTTGCTGACTCAAACCACTGGGTTGAGGGTAACGTCACCTTCAAAAGAGGGGCCTACTACTATAACTAAGATAATCTCTAAAAAAGTGCAAAAGTGCGGAAATCATCAAAGGTTACATTAAAGGCGAGTCGGATCCAAGTGATTCATCTTGTCTATCTGTTTTTCTCTCATTTTTATTTTCGGCATTTTTAGTTTTTTATTTTCATGTTTAAAACCTTTTCTAAAAATTTTGATTTGATTAGACGTTGAGGATAAACCGGTATTAAAAGCTCTTGTGTCCTTGGACGACCTCGGTATCTTGCCAACGCTATACTACGCTCACGATGGGTGCACTTGCCCATTTGTGTGTTTAGTGTTAGTAGAATATCGTGCTTTATAAATTTAAAACTTGACTAATGTGTTAAAAAAGGGCTTAAAATATTAATAAAAACATATCACACCCAACACACACCAAGTTTTTGGCGCCGTTGCCGGGGACACAAGGATTTTAAGAAAGCTTAAAATCGACGGCCTAATCGTTTTTAAAAAACCTTTTTAAAACTGCGCGCACATTTTACATTTTTAGGTAATTTTTGCATTACAGTATCCTGAACACGGGGCCGTGCTGCATAATTTTTACCAAACACCCATATACAGAGTCTGAACATGGGGTCGTGCTCACTGAACACGCCCCCGTGCTGAACAAAACCAATTATATTTGCAAAACGCCCAGATACAGAACCTGAACACGGGATTGTGCTCATTGAACACGGGGCTGTACTCAGCCTCTGTTTCTGTTTTTATTTTTGTTTTCTGGTCCCAAGACTCTGTTGTGGTCTGATGAGTGATTCTTATGGATCAATACTCAGGAGGTTACAGCTACCACTATGAGGAGGATGATTATAAAGAAGAGTATTGTACCATTTGTGGTAATCCTCATTCGGTACAATATTGTGACCTCTTTGAACCATCCCCTTCGTACATATACTATGAGGAGCCCAGGTGCGAGCCATCCACTTCATACACATACAAGAGCCCAGGTATGAACCTTCTCCCTTATACTCATATCTTGATGAACCAAGGTATGAGCCTTCACACTCATACTTTGAGGAGCCAAGATATGAGCCTTCACCTTCATATAGTTATTATGAGGAACCATGGCGTGAACAACCCACCTCATATGAGTATTATGAAGAACCAAGTTACGACCCTTATTCATCATATACTTACAATGAGGAACAATGGTGTGAACCGTCTACTTCATACGAGTATTATGAGGAACCAAGGATCGAACTTCCGAACTCAAACTTTGAGGATCCTTATTCTATCTCCCCCATAGCCGATAAGATAATAGAACACCTTAAAACTATCGAGCGCTATATAAAATAATCCCGCGCAAGGGAAGAGGAGTCCCGCGCAAGGGAAGAAGTAACATGTACTAAAGAAGTGATAGTTGAAAAGGTAAAAATGGAAGGACAAGTAAGTGAAAAACTGACACATGAGCTAAACAAAGAAAAAGGTGAGTCCGACAACGTTAAAATTCAAGAAGAGTCTAATTTCAAGAAATTAATCTCTTGTCACCTTCTTTCGAAAGTCATTGTTTAGTACCCACTCATGCTAAGTTTTTAAAAGAGTTAATAAAAGATGATCCACTTGAAATTAACATTACACCGGTTCCATATTTCTTTCAAAATTCCTTTATTAGTAATATTACAATTGATAAAGATCTTTGTGTTAATATAATGCCAAACTACATTTACGAAAAATTAAGTATTAGTGATTTTTCTCCACTTCAAATACCCATTTTTCTATCTAATCAAAAAACAATAAAATCAATGGGAGTAGTTGAGGATGTGTTAGTTCAAACAAATCAAATGGTAATCCTAACCGATTTCGTCATCCTTGATGACGCTCCACTAGTGTTGGGACGACCTTTTGTAAAAACCTATGAAGCATTGAAAAATCGGAAGAAAAACAATTTACCCATTCAATTAGGGGCATTCAAACGAAGTGTCGATCTTGAGTGTTCAATAAAATATCCAATCGGCTATGATGACCACTTAATTGAGGATGAAGATGAGCCACCCGATACGGAAAAAGAAATTGACCACTTAGTTGAAGAAGAGGTCGCCATTGAACAAACCTTTTTGGTTCTTGACCAAAATGAGCAACCAAATAAGGAGTCTCCTAAAGACCTACCACTTGAGCTCAAGGAACTCCCAAAAGGTTTGGAATATGCTTTTCTCGATAAGGATGGTAAGTTACCTGTAATTATTTTGTCAAAATTAACTAGTGTAGAAAAAGAAAAATTGGTCACACTTTTGAAAAAACACAAAAACTCGATCGCATGGAAGCTTGTAGATATTAAAGGAATAAGCCCTTCCACGTGCACGCACAGAATTTTAATGAATGATGACTATAAATCAGTAATAAAACCACAACGTAGAGTAAACCCAAACGTCTAAGAAGTGGATAAAAATGAAGTCATCAAATTACTTGACGCCGACTCATTTACCGAATTTCCGATAGTCCTTGGGTAAGTCACGTCCAAGTTGTTCCAAAGAAAGGAGGTATGACGGTAATAACTAATGAAAAGAATGAATTAATACCAACGAGAACCGTCACAGGATGGAGAGTATGTATAGATTATAGACTATTAAATGGAGCAACAACGAAAGATCACTTTCCTTTGACCTTCATTGATCAAATGTTATGTCACACCCCGACCACGTAGAACATACAAAACGTGGCGGAAAACGTCGGGGAGTGTTGTAACAGAATTAGTTGTTTCACAACCATGGCATACAAAGTTATATTTTATTTATTAAACAAGAGTGTTATATTATCTTAAACATGAAACAAAGAGTTCATAACATAATTAAACTAGTCTATCTTCATTTTTAGTCTCTAAGGCACAGGTCCGCCCTAGTGTCACGATCGTCATCCTACGCAAAAGCTTCTGAAAACACATGTGAAAATAGGTACGTCAGCATAAAAATGCCTGTGAGATACATAGGATTTGTGAAAAGAGGATTCATGACTTATAAGTTTAGAAAAAGTTGTTTAACAAAAGTCAGTCATGAACCTTGTAAATTGTTTTGTTTTGTAAATCATTCAAAAAGCGATGATATGTATAAATAAGAGAATAATGTAAGGTTAAATGAATAACCAAGTAAAATGAGTTTGTATAAGATAAGTTGTTTTGTAAATCAATGTCTTGTGAAAATAAGTTGTTTATGTAAAACGTAATATGTCAAATATTGAAATGATTTAAGTAACGCTACGACATGTAATGTCATACAAACACTTATATATAGGAAGTACCAGCGGCGTATCCACCATGCTTGTATCATATTACACACGCCTCGTTACTCAAATCACTTACTCAAACCAATCACCAATGTAAATTGTTTGTGTATAAATGAATTGTCATGTGTTAATGTGTAAACCATATCGAAATGTCTATGTTCAATGTAAACCACTAAATGTGTATATCAATGTCAAAATGTTTATGTTTAATGTAGATCATGTAATGTGTACCCAAGAATATCATGTATGGTAAGTGAAATATATCAACTAAACCATATGTAAAATGCACAAAAACAAGGTATTGAAGTAAAACATGGTTTAAATCAAAGTTATGTTTTGTGGAACAAATGCATGCTATACTGATACAAACATTTATGCGGTATTGTGGAAATGCATACATCCAAGGCTTGAGACTGTGGCGATAAACCCTTAAACAAATTAAAGGTTTATCTAAGTTATGTGTATCGAATTCGGTCATTCCTTTCATCCAAACCTACCCAGGATGTCCGGAACGGGAGTTGTCAATTCCTATGGTACCACTACCTACTAACGAACGACGTAGCTAATGTTAATGAATGTATTGTTCCATTTTAAACAACCCAAATGTCATACCAAAATGTAAGCATGTGATGGAAACAAATGTACTAAATATAGAACACAATGGGCATACATAGCATGAAGTGTAATGTAAAACGATGTACTAAGTACGCACACAATGGGCATACATAGCATGAAATGTAATGAAATCATGTACTATAATGTACTAACAAACATAGCAGGTATATGGTGTGAAAACAGGAAAGCATGAAAGTAACAAGTAGGCACATGTGTTCCACCCCAAAATGTTTGGAAAACAGTAAAAGAGGGGTCTATGTACTCACTTGAGATTGCTCAGAAGTCCTAAGATAACCACTAAGCAATGCTAGAGATCACGGAATCAAACGGCACCTAATATAGGTAACTATGTTAATAAACCGGACCTATATCGGAGGATCGGATAGAATGAGGGCTCGTAAACCAGATGAGTATTGGAACTCATGTAGTATGGTTTAACAAAGCCTGCATACTAAATGAAACCTAGCCTAAGTGCTTACGACCCATTACGACCCGTTTAGGAAGCTTATGCTACTTTAACTCGTCGTTCGCGTGAAACGCGTTCGGACCGCTTAACTAGTCCTATGACAAGTAACATATGCCTTAACATGTCTAATATTGTTGTCAAATCAATTTAGATGTCAAAAGTTATGTTACATATGTTTAAAATGAATTTTGGCATCAAAGGGGTATTTTGGTAATTTACCTAAGGCATATAAACTACCTATCATACAACTACTTAAACGAAGCGACCATAAGGTATAACCTCGGAAGGTTATTCCCTATATACTATGGTCACCTAATGTGTTTGGTCGGATCCTAATGATCGACCAAATGGGTCGGGTTCGAAGGTATAAGCGATTTATTAGATCGCTTACCCTTACGACCCTAGACAACGTGGTAATCAGTAGGCATAGTCACAAGGGACTATAACCATCGTGATTACGATCACGTTGCGAAGTTCAAACGAACTTCGCATTGACCAAAAACTGGTCAACGCAGAAAGTCAAACAAAGTTTGACTTTCGGACTCGAAAAGCAATAAAAGAACGAAGGAATACTTACGAAGGGTCCCCGAATGCTAATCTTGATTCAAGTAGCTCAGGTATGAAACAAAGGTTTCAACTTAGAGCTTCTCAAATCAGATTCTAGTGGGTTTTGAAGTTGGGGGATGTGGGTATTTATAGTATTCTTCGAACCGTTAAGATCGTTTCTTGAATAACGTGATTGAATCTCGTGCGTACACTTGTTGGAATGTTGTGGTGACTAAAAATGGCCCCTCATGAACTGAAAGGGCAAGTGTGGGTGTGTGGTTGGGAGTTTAACAGCTGTAATCTGCTGATTAATTGATCTTATCTGATCTGGGGACTGCTTGCGCACCGTAACACTCATAGTGTTGAGGTGCGCAAGGACCTAATTTGGCAGAATGGCAGATTTAGTCCCTGTTGTGTAATAAGCTCATTTCCAACACGTTCAAGGCCCGTTAACCCCATTTCAAAGCTCTAAAATGAATTTAAAGTATAGGGAACTTAAAATGTGCTCAAAAATATCTCGGATGTCGGTTCGTTTGGCCGTACGATTGCGTTGTTCGGTTAATTATGACGAAATGCGCATAAGCGCGAAAAACGATCCAAATGACGCGACGAATGGATTTTTCTTATGCCAAACACTAAAATAAAATATTTTAGTGCTTACATAAATTTTTGGCTGTCCGGATGTATTCAGAACGTAAGTTATGCGCGAAAGTGCAAACTTATGCACTTTTTGACACTTTTAGTCCCTGAATGAGCCAAAAGTTTATTTTAGCATACCGAACCCATCAAAGCCTATTTCTAAGCTATGTAAAGGGTATTTATGGTATGTTTAACTTATTCTCATGTTCCGCAATGTCTGTTACAGTTCAAGTTGGCATACTTTCGCAGTTTGTCAAATTTAGTCCCTGTAGGCAAATTAGCTTGTTTTTGCCATAACAAAGCCTTCAAAACTTATTTCTAAGTTATGTAAAGGTTATTTAAGGTATGTTAAGTTTATGTTGATGTTCCGGAGTATTTGTCGCATTAAACTGATTACCTTTACGCATCAGTTTGCGTATAACTCTCTAAAAAGCGATGTAGAGTTTGAAATTGAATAAAAGTCAAAACATGAAAAATGTAAAACACAACCAAACAAACATTGGGATCAAATAACATTGTTATATTGATAATTGAACTGTTCATAAAGATAACAAGCACAGATGTTACAGTCTCCCCTACTTGTGGAAATTTCGTCCCAAAATTTATTTAGAGGAAACTCGTGGGAAAAGATGCGGATATTTCGCCTCATTTGATCTTCACATTCCCAAGTAAACTCGGGTCCATGTTTAGCTTCCAAGCGAACTTTGACCAAAGGAATGCGCTTGCGTTTAAGCCACTTGACTTCACGTTCCATGATTTCCACTGGCTTCTCAACAAATTTCAGTGTTTTGTCAACACAAATTTCGTCAAGCGGTATGTGGAGGTTCTCATCAGCTAAACACCTCTTGAGATTGGACACGTGAAAGGTTGGATGAACATTTCCAAGTTCAGGAGGTAACTCAAGTCTGTAGGCTACCTTACCGATTCTTTCGACGATCTTGAATGGTCCAACGTATCTAGGTGCAAGTTTTCCTTTCTTTCCAAATCTGATCACGCCTTTCCAAGGTGAGACCTTAAGTAATACTCGATCACCGACTTGAAATTCCAAGGGCTTGCGTTTTGGGTCCGCGTAACGCTTTTGACGGCTTCTAGCTCTCTGAAGGTTGTCACGAACTTTCTTAATCTTGTCAGTTGTCTCTAAAATGAGGGCAGGTCCAGTAAGCTGAGCCTCGCCGATCTCATTCTAGCAGACTGGTGAATGACATTTTCGACCATAGAGAGCCTCGAAAGGAGTCATGTTGATGCTAGAGTGATAACTGTTGTTGTAGGAGAATTCAATCAACGGAAGATGTGAATCCTAACTACCACCAAAATCGATCACACAAGCTCTAAGCATATCTTCCAGAGTCTGGATTGTTCTTTTAGATTGACCATCCGTTTGCGGATGATAAGCCGTGCTCAGATTAAGTTGGGTCCCCATAGCAGATTGCATGGTTCTCCAAAAATGAGAAGTGAAACGAGCATCTCTGTCAGAAATGATGTTCAAAGGAACACCATGTCGAGCTACAATTTCATCCACATAGATTTTTGCAAGTCTGTCAGTAGAAAAATCCTCACGGATTGGCAAGAAATGCGCTGACTTTGTAAGACGATCAACAACTACCCAGATGGCATCATGACCTTTCTTTGTGCGCGGAAGTTTAGTAATGAGATCCATAGTAATGTTTTCCCATTTCCAAACTGGGATCTCTGGTTGCACCAATAAACCAGAAGGACGCTGATGTTCAGCCTTAACCTTAAGACATGTAAGGCATTTTGATACATATAAGGCAATGTCTTTCTTCATACCAGGCCACCAATACTGAATACGAAGATCCTTATACATTTTATCTGAGCCAGGATGAACAGAATAACGAGACTTATGGGCTTCATCCATAAGCAAGGTGCGAAGGTCATCCTGGTTTGGGACCCACAAACGGTCCTTGAAGTAATACGATCCATTGTCCTTCAGTTCCAGATCAGGTGTTATGTGACAGGGAAATTCCTTATCCATCAAACCTTGTGAAACACAAGATTGTTGAGCCTGAGAAATGCGTGCTTGGATATCGGATCGAGCTTGAATAACAGATTGAACACGAATACAATGAAGCTTAGTACGTTCCTTACGACTCAATGCATCGGCTACAACATTCGCCTTACCAGGATGGTAGCGAATTTCGCAGTCATAGTCGTTTAGAAGCTCCACCCAACGTCGTTGCCTCATGTTGAGTTCTTTCTGATTGAAGATATGCTGAAGACTTTTGTGGTCCGTGAAAACCACACATTTTGTACCGTACAAATAGTGTCTCCAGATCTTTAGAGCGAAAACAACTGCACCCAACTCAAGATCATGAGTGGTGTAGTTCTTCTCATGTATCTTCAACTGCCTCGATGCGTATGCTATGACTTTGTTCCTTTGCATCAGAACACAGCCAAGACCCAATTTAGATGCATCGCAATAAACGACGAAATCATCATTTCCCTCAGGCAGAGTCAGAACAGGCGCGTCACAAAGTTTCCGCTTCAAGTGTTGAAAAGCTTCCTCTTGCTTGAATCCCCAATCAAAGGGTTTGTTCTTCTGAGTTAGAGCAGTTAGAGGAACTGCAATCTTTGAGAAGTTTTCAATGAAGCAGCGGTAATAACCCGCTAGACCAAGAAAAGAACGAACTTCAGTAGGAGTAGTAGGTGTATCCCAATCCTTAATCGCACTGATCTTGGAGGGATCTACATGGATACCTTGTTCGTTGATGATATGCCCCAAAAATTGAACTTCTTTAAGCCAAAATTCGCACTTGGAGAATTTGGCGAAAAGTTGCTCTTTCTTTAGGAGCTCCAACGTAAGACGAAGGTGTTGCTCATGATCAGCTCGTGTCTTAGAGTAAATCAAGATGTCATCAATAAAAACAATGACGAACTGATCCAAATCAGGCTTGCAGCCCCTATTCATTAAGTCCATGAAAACAGCAGGAGCATTAGTCAAACCGAATGGCATGACTGTGAACTCATAATGCCCATAACGAGTGCGGAAAGCTGTCTTGGGAATATCTTCTCCATGCACACGAAGTTGATGATACCCGGAACACAGATCAATCTTCGAAAAATAAGAAGCGCCCAGTAACTGATCAAAGAGATCGTCTATGCGCGGTAGGGGATATCGATTCTTGATGGTAAGCTTGTTAAGCTCACGATAATCGATGCACATCCTAAAGGATCCATCCTTCTTCTTGACAAAAAGAACGGGAGCACCCCAAGGTGAAAAGCTAGGACGGATAAAACCTTTGTCGGAGAGCTCCTGAAGCTGCTTAGACAACTCTTGCATCTCAGATGGTGCAAGACGATATGGAGCTCTGGCAATGGGATTTGCACCAGGTACGAGATCAATGCGGAACTCGACTTGGCGTGCTAGGGGTAGACCAGGTAACTCTTCAGGGAATACTTCAGAATAATCCCGAACAACGGGAATATCTTGGATAGACTTACCTTTGCCTTTATCTGCTGTGACATGTGCCAAGAAGGCCACATAATTCTTTCGCAGATACTTCCGAGCTTTAAAACAAGACATGAGTTTGAGACCACCGGCAGGTTTCTCACCACGAACCTGTAGGATCTCGCCTGTCGAAAGCGGCACACGAATGATCTTCTCAAAACAAACTACCTCTGCGCAATGCTTGGCTAACCAATCCATACCCACAAAAATGTCGAAGCTTCCAAGTTGCATAGGCGTGAGGTTAATAGGAAAAAGATGGTCGTTAAGGTTCAACTGGCAGTTGCGAAGAACAGAATCAACAACAATGGGTTCACCACTAGCAACCTCTACTGTCAAAGGTTTACCTAGTTTCGTTCTAGACACGCGAAGCAATGGCTCAAAAGATAAAGACACAAAACTCTTATCGGCACCCGAATCAAAAAGAACAGATGCAGGCTGGTTATTAATAAAGAACGTACCGTTCACCACTTCATTGTCTGCTTGTGCCTCTTGTGCATTCATATTGAAGACTCAACCTCGAGCCGGAGCCTGAGCTGGATTCGCATTCACCAATCTTGGACATTGATTACGGTAGTGGGTCAGATCCCCACAGTTATAACAAGCACATGGTGGGTAGTGTGGTCGTGCAGCTTGACCCTGTTGCTGAGCAGGAGGCTGAGCAACTTGTTGAGCCGGGTTCTGAACTGCCTGATTCTGAGCAAACCGATAAACATTGGCAAGATGACCCGACTTCCCACAGTTATTACAGAAGCGGCACTGATGTTGCGGCTGATGGTGACTGTTGCATCTATTGCACAAAGGTGCATTCCCTGAATAGGGCTTCTTTGCTGGAGGCTGTGCGGGTTGGTTGGGAGCTGCCTGGTTAGCTTGGGCAGTGACAGCAAAATTTTGGGAGGCCTTACGCTTCCTTGACCTTTTCGAAGAACCAGAATCCTTACCCTTCTTGTTTTGACCTTTCTTGCTATCTTCCTTGTCAGACGACTGTTTCTTGCCCTTGTCACCCTTCCTGTGTAACTTATTCTTCCGAATCTGCGACTCAGTCAATGTCGCTGCTAACTCGATAGCCTGACGGAGTATGACACGGTTACTACCAGTAATGATGTCTTGTACTGAGTCAGGTAGACCATCGATGTATCTTTCGATAGCCTTGTCAAGTGGGGTAACCATTGTTTGGCAAAGCAGACTCAACTCCTCAAATCTATCAGTATATGCCATGTGCTCGCCACTGTCTTGTTTCAAGTCATCGAACTCTCTTTCCAAAGCTCGCTGTTCATGACGAGGGCAGAACTCCCTCATCATAAGGGCCCTGAGTTCAGCCCATGTCTGTGCTAGAGCATCTTCTGCACCACGGTCTCTCATAACCCCGTTCCACCATGTGAGAGCCCTCTTCTGAAACACACTCGAAGAAAACTCGACCTTGCGATTGTCAGGACACTGCATGTGCCAAAAAGTATTCTCAATGCTCTCGAACCATTGAAGAAGCCCAGTCGCTCCTTCAGAACCACTAAACTTGAGTGGTTTAGCCGAGTTAAAATCCTTGTATTTGCATGGAGCATTGTTGTTGTTGTTGGCTTGGTTCCATTGAGCAAAGAGGTTTGGGAATTGAGCAGCCATCTGCTGCGCAATGATTTCTGCCAGTTCGGCAGTCGTTATCTGGTTTTCGCGTCGAGGAGGCATTCTAAAAGAGGAAAACATGAAAGGAAACGAGTGAGATGATTGGATGAAAAGAATGAGATGAAACAAAAATTGACAACAGCAAAGATGGTGGTCATTTGTTCGCATCACAAAGCAAGCAAGCGACACACAGTGACTAATCAAAGTAAATGGGTCAAAATAATGTATCGCGAAGACATGCTCACCTATAAGTGAACACTCACCCCAAGAGTTCCCATGTAAGAGTGAATGGTCCGATTATGTGGATTTGTACGAACACTCTAGCCTTAGACAGAAAACCCAGGGTACAGGCATTCACCCTTCCAGTTTGCACGTGTTCACATTATTTAAAACCCAAAACCTTGACGAGATTTTGAAAACTCAAAGGGGTTCAAAACCATATAACAGTGGGTTCAAAACCTTACAATAGAGGGTTCAAAACCTAGTAATAAATCATTCAAAAATAGAAGAGTCTGACAACGTTAAAATTCAAGAAGAGTCTAATTTCAAGAAATTAATCTCTTGTCACCTTCTTTCGAAAGTCATTGTTTAGTACCCACTCATGCTAAGTTTTTAAAAGAGTTAATAAAAGATGATCCACTTGAAATTAACATTACACCGGTTCCATATTTCTTTCAAAATTCCTTTATTAGTAATATTACAATTGATAAAGATCTTTGTGTTAATATAATGCCAAACTACATTTTCGAAAAATTAAGTATTAGTGATTTTTCTCCACTTCAAATACCCATTTTTCTATCTAATCAAAAAACAATAAAATCAATGGGAGTAGTTGAGGATGTGTTAGTTCAAACAAATCAAATGGTAATCCTAACCGATTTCGTCATCCTTGATGACGCTCCACTAGTGTTGGGACGACCTTTTGTAAAAATCTATGAAGCATTGAAAAATCGGAAGAAAAACAATCTACCCATTCAATTAGGGGCATTCAAACGAAGTGTCGATCTTGAGTGTTCAATAAAATATCCAATCGGCTATGATGACCACTTAATTGAGGATGAAGATGAGCCACCCGATACGGAAAAATAAATTGACCACTTAGTTGAAGAAGAGGTCGCCATTGAACAAACCTTTTTGGTTCTTGACCAAAATGAGAAACCAAATAAGGAGTCTCCTAAAGACTTACCACTTGAGCTCAAGGAACTCCCAAAAGGTTTGGAATATGCTTTTCTCGATAAGGATGGTAAGTTACCTGTAATTATTTTGTCAAAATTAACTAGTGTAGAAAAAGAAAAATTGGTCACACTTTTGAAAAAACACAAAAACGCGATCGCATGAAAGCTTGTAGATATTAAAGGAATAAGCCCTTCCATGTGCACGCACAGAATTTTAATGAATGATGACTATAAATCAGTAATAAAACCACAACGTAGAGTAAACCCAAACGTCTAAGAAGTGGATAAAAATGAAGTCATCAAATTACTTGACGCCGACTCATTTACCCAATTTCCGATAGTCCTTGGGTAAGTCACGTCCAAGTTGTTCCAAAGAAAGGAGGTATGACGGTAATAACTAATGAAAAGAATGAATTAATACCAACGAGAACCGTCACAGGATGGAGAGTATGTATAGATTATAGACGATTAAATGGAGCAACAACGAAAGATCACTTTCCTTTGACCTTCATTGATCAAATGTTATGTCACACCCCGACCACGTAGAACATACAAAACGTGGCGGAAAACGTCGGGGAGTGTTGTAACAGAATTAGTTGTTTCACAACCATGGCATACAAAGTTATATTTTATTTATTAAACAAGAGTGTTATATTATCTTAAACATGAAACAAAGAGTTCCTAACATAATTAAACTAGTCTATCTTCATTTTTAGTCTCTAAGGCACAGGTCCGCCCTAGTGTCACGATCGTCATCCTACGCAAAAGCTCCTGAAAACACATGTGAAAATAGGTACATCAGCATAAAAATGCCTGTGAGATACATAGGATTTGTGAAAAGAGGATTCATGACTTATAAGTTTAGAAAAAGTTGTTTAACAAAAGTCAGTCATGAACCTTGTAAATTGTTTTGTTTTGTAAATCATTCAAAAAGCGATGATATGTATAAATAAGAGAATAATGTAAGGTTAAATGAATAACCAAGTAAAATGAGTTTGTATAAGATAAGTTGTTTTGTAAATCAATGTCTTGTGAAAATAAGTTGTTTATGTAAAAGGTAATATGTCAAATATTGAAATGATTTAAGTAACGCTACGACATGTAATGTCATACAAACACTTATATATAGGAAGTACCAGCGGCGTATCCACCATGCTTGTATCATATTACACACGCTTCGTTACTCAAATCACTTACTCAAACCAATCACCAATGTAAATTGTTTGTGTATAAATGAATTGTCATGTGTTAATGTGTAAACCATATCGAAATGTCTATGTTCAATGTAAACCACTAAATGTGTATATCAATGTCAAAATGTTTATGTTTAATGTAGATCATGTAATGTGTACCCAAGAATATCATGTATGGTAAGTGAAATATATCAACTGAACCATATGTAAAATGCACAAAAACAAGGTATTGAAGTAAAACATGGTTTAAATCAAAGTTATGTTTTGTGGAACAAATGCATGCTATACTGATACAAACATTTATGCGGTATTGTGGAAATGCATACATCCAAGCCTTGAGACTGTGGCGATAAACCCTTAAACAAATTAAAGGTTTATCTAAGTTATGTGTATCGAATTCGGTCATTCCTTTCATCCAAACCTACCCAGGATGTCCGGAACGGGAGTTGTCAATTCCTATGGTACCACTACCTACTAACGAACGACGTAGCTAATGTTAATGAATGTATTGTTCCATTTTAAACAACCCAAATGTCATACCAAAATGTAAGCATGTGATGGAAACAAATGTACTAAATATAGAACACAATGGGCATACATAGCATGAAGTGTAATGTAAAACGATGTACTAAGTACACACACAATGGGCATACATAGCATGAAATGTAATGAAATCATGTACTATAATGTACTAACAAACATAGCAGGTATATGGTGTGAAAACAGGAAAGCATGAAAGTAACAAGTAGGCACATGTGTTCCACCCCAAAATGTTTGGAAAACAGTAAAAGAGGGGTCTATGTACTCACTTGAGATTGCTCAGAAGTCCTAAGATAACCACTAAGCAATGCTAGAGATCACGGAATCAAACGGCACCTAATAAAGGTAACTATGTTAATAAACCGGACCTATATCGGAGGATCGGATAGAATGAGGGCTCGTAAACTAGATGAGTATTGGAACTCATGTAGTATGGTTTAACAAAGCCTACATACTAAATGAAACCTAGCCTAAGTGCTTACGACCCATTACGACCCGTTTAGGTAGCTTATGCTACTTTAACTCGTCGTTCGCATGAAACGCGTTCGGACCGCTTAACTAGTCCTATGACAAGTAACATATGCCTTAACATGTCTAATATTGTTGTCAAATCAGTTTAGATGTCAAAAGTTATGTTACATATGTTTAAAATGAATTTTGGCATCAAAGGGGTATTTTGGTAATTTACCTAAGGCATATAAACTACCTATCATACAACTACTTAAACGAAGCGACCATACGGTATAACCTCGGAAGGTTATTCCCTATATACTATGGTCACCTAATGTGTTTGGTCGGATCCTAATGATCGACCAAATGGGTCGGGTTCGAAGGTATAAGCGATTTATTAGATCGCTTACCCTTACGACCCTAGACAACGTGGTAATCAGTAGGCATAGTCACAAGGGACTATAACCATCGTGATTACGATCACGTTGCGAAGTTCAAACGAACTTCGCATTGACCAAAAACTGGTCAACGCAGAAAGTCAAACAAAGTTTGACTTTCGGACTCGAAAAGCAATAAAAGAACGAAGGAATACTTACGAAGGGTCCCCGAATGCTAATCTTGATTCAAGTAGCTCAGGTATGAAACAAAGGTTTCAACTTAGAGCTTCTCAAATCAGATTCTAGTGGGTTTTGAAGTTGGGGGATGTGGGTATTTATAGTATTCTTCGAACCGTTAAGATCGTTTCTTGAATAACGTGATTGAATCTCGTGCGTACACTTGTTGGAATGTTGTGGTGACTAAAAATGGCCCCTCATGAACTGAAAGGGCAAGTGTGGGTGTGTGGTTGGGAGTTTAACAGCTATAATCTGCTGATTAATTGATCTTATCTGATCTGGGGACTGCTTGCGCACCGTAACACTCATAGTGTTGAGGTGCGCAAGGACCTAATTTGGCAGAATGGCAGATCCCTGTTGTGTAATAAGCTCATTTCCAACACGTTCAAGGCCCGTTAACCCCATTTCAAAGCTCTAAAATGAATTTAAAGTATAGGGTACTTAAAATGTGCTCAAAAATATCTCGGATGTCGGTTCGTTTAGCCGTACGATTGCGTTGTTCGGTTAATTATGACGAAATGCGCATAAGCGCGAAAAACGATCCAAATGACGCGACGAATGGATTTTTCTTATGCCAAACACTAAAATAAAATATTTTAGTGCTTACGTAAATTTTTGGATGTCCGGATGTATTCAGAACGTAAGTTATGCGCGAAAGTGCAAACTTATGCACTTTTTGACACTTTTAGTCCCTGAATGAGCCAAAAGTTTATTTTAGTATACCGAACCCATCAAAGCCTATTTCTAAGCTATGTAAAGGGTATTTATGGTATGTTTAACTTATGCTCATGTTCCGCAATGTCTGTTACAGTTCAAGTTGGCATACTTTCGTAGTTTGTCAAATTTAGTCCCTATAAGCAAATTAGTTTGTTTTTGCCATAACAAAGCCTTCAAAACTTATTTCTAAGTTATGTAAAGGTTATTTAAGGTATGTTAAGTTTATGTTGATGTTCCGGAGTATTTGTCGCATTAAACTGATTACTTTTACGCATCAGTTTGCGTATAACTCTCCAGAAAGCGATGTAGAGTTTGAAATTGAATAAAAGTCAAAACATGAAAAATGTAAAACACAACCAAACAAACATTGGGATCAAATAACATTGTTTTATTGATAATTAAACTGTTCATAAAGATAACAAGCACAGATGTTACAGTCTCCCCTACTTGTGGAAATTTCGTCCCAAAATTTATTTAGAGGAAACTCGTGGGAAAAGATGCGGATATTTCGCCTTCATTTGATCTTCACATTCCCAAGTAAACTCGGGTCCACATTTAGCTTCCGAGCGAACTTTGACCAAAGGAATGCGCTTGCGTTTAAGCCACTTGACTTCACGTTCCATGATTTCCACTGGCTTCTCAACAAATTTCAGTGTTTTGTCAACACGAATTTCGTCAAGCGGTATGTGGAGGTTCTCATCAGCTAAACACCTCTTGAGATTGGACACGTGAAAGGTTGGATGAACATTTCCAAGTTCAGGAGGTAACTCAAGTCTGTAGGCTACCTTACCGATTCTTTCGACGATCTTGAATGGTCCAACGTATCTAGGTGCAAGTTTTCCTTTCTTTCTAAATCTGATCACACCTTTCCAAGGTGAGACCTTAAGTAATACTCGATCACCGACTTGAAATTCCAAGGGCTTGCGTTTTGGGTCCGCGTAACGCTTTTGACGGCTTCTAGCTGTCTGAAGGTTATCACGAACTTTCTTAATCTTGTCAGTTGTCTCTAAAATGAGGGCAGGTCCAGTAAGCTGAGCCTCGCCGATCTCATTCTAGCAGACTGGTGAATGACATTTTCGACCATAGAGAGCCTCGAAAGGAGTCATGTTGATGCTAGAGTGATAATTGTTGTTGTAGGAGAATTCAATCAACGGAAGATGTGAATCCTAACTACCACCAAAATCGATCACACAAGCTCTAAGCATATCTTCCAGAGTCTGGATTGTTCTTTCAGATTGACCATCCGTTTGCGGATGATAAGCCGTGCTCAGATTAAGTTGGGTCCCCATAGCAGATTGCATGGTTCTCCAAAAATGAGAAGTGAAACGAGCATCTCTGTCAGAAATGATGTTCAAAGGAACACCATGTCGAGCTACAATTTCATCCACATAGATTTTTGCAAGTCTGTCAGCAGAAAAATCCTCACGGATTGGCAAGAAATGCGCTGACTTTGTAAGACGATCAACAACTACCCAGATGGCATCATGACCTTTCTTTGTGCGCGGAAGTTTAGTAATGAGATCCATAGTAATGTTTTCCCATTTCCAAACTGGGATCTCTGGTTGCACCAATAAACCAGAAGGACGCTGATGTTCAGCCTTAACCTTAAGACATGTAAGGCATTTTGATACATATAAGGCAATGTCTTTCTTCATACCAGGCCACCAATACTGAATACGAAGATCCTTATACATTTTATCTGAGCCAGGATGAACAGAATAACGAGACTTATGGGCTTCATCCATAAGCAAGGTGCGAAGGTCATCCTGGCTTGGGACCCGCAAACGGTCCTTGAAGTAATACGATCCATTGTCCTTCAGTTCCAGATCAGGTGTTATGTGACAGGGAAATTCCTTATCCATCAAACCTTGTGAAACACAAGATTGTTGAGCCTGAGAAATGCGTGCTTGGATATCGGATCGAGCTTGAATAACAGATTGAACACGAATACAATGAAGCTTAGTACGTTCCTTACGACTCAATGCATCGGCTACAACATTCGCCTTACCAGGATGGTAGCGAATTTCGCAGTCATAGTCGTTTAGAAGCTCCACCCAACGTCGTTGCCTCATGTTGAGTTCTTTCTGATTGAAGATATGCTGAAGACTTTTGTGGTCCGTGAAAACCACACATTTTGTACCGTACAAATAGTGTCTCCAGATCTTTAGAGCGAAAACAACTGCACCCAACTCAAGATCATGAGTGGTGTAGTTCTTCTCATGTATCTTCAACTGCCTCGATGCGTATGCTATGACTTTGTTCCTTTGCATCAGAACACAGCCAAGACCCAATTTAGATGCATCGCAATAAACGACGAAATCATCATTTCCCTCAGGCAGAGTCAGAACAGGCGCGTCACAAAGTTTCCGCTTCAAGTGTTGAAAAGCTTCCTCTTGCTTGAATCCCCAATCAAAGGGTTTGTTCTTCTGAGTTAGAGCAGTTAGAGGAACTGCAATCTTTGAGAAGTTTTCAATGAAGCAGCGGTAATAACCCGCTAGACCAAGAAAAGAACGAACTTCAGTAGGAGTAGTAGGTGTATCCCAATCCTTAATCGCACTGATCTTGGAGGGATCTACATGGATACCTTGTTCGTTGATGATATGCCCCAAAAATTGAACTTCTTTAAGCCAAAATTCGCACTTGGAGAATTTGGCGAAAAGTTGCTCTTTCTTTAGGAGCTCCAACGTAAGACGAAGGTGTTGCTCATGATCAGCTCGTGTCTTAGAGTAAATCAAGATGTCATCAATAAAAACAATGACGAACTGATCCAAATAAGGCTTGCAGCCCCTATTCATTAAGTCCATGAAAACAGCAGGAGCATTAGTCAAACCGAATGGCATGACTGTGAACTCATAATGCCCATAACGAGTGCGGAAAGCAGTCTTGGGAATATCTTCTTCATGCACACGAAGTTGATGATACCCGGAACGCAGATCAATCTTCGAAAAATAAGAAGCGCCCAGTAACTGATCAAAGAGATCGTCTATGCGCGGTAGGGGATATCGATTCTTGATGGTAAGCTTGTTAAGCTCACGATAATCGATGCACATCCTAAAGGATCCATCCTTCTTCTTGACAAAAAGAACGGGAGCACCCCAAGGTAAAAAGCTAGGACGGATAAAACCTTTGTCGGAGAGCTCCTGAAGCTGCTTAGACAACTCTTGCATCTCAGATGGTGCAAGACGATATGGAGCTCTGGCAATGGGATTTGCACCAGGTACGAGATCAATGCGGAACTCGACTTGGCGTGATGGGGGTAGACCAGGTAACTCTTCAGGGAATACTTCAGAATAATCCCGAACAACGGGAATATCTAGGATAGACTTACCTTTGCCTTTATCTGCTGTGACATGTGCCAAGAAGGCCACATAATTCTTTCGCAGATACTTCCGAGCTTTAAAACAAGACATGAGTTTGAGACCACCGGCAGGTTTCTCACCACGAACCTGTAGGATCTCGCCTGTCGAAAGCGGCACACGAATGATCTTCTCAAAACAAACTACCCCTGCGCGATGCTTGGCTAACCAATCCATACCCACAATAATGTCGAAGCTTCCAAGTTGCATAGGCGTGAGGTTAATAGGAAAAAGATGGTCGTTAAGGTTCAACTGGCAGTTGCAAAGAAAAGAATCAACAACAATGGGTTCACCACTAGCAACCTCTACTGTCAAAGGTTTACCTAGTTTCGTTCTAGACACGCGAAGCAATGGCTCAAAAGATAAAGACACAAAACTCTTATCGGCACCCGAATCAAAAAGAACAGATGCAGGCTGGTTATTAATAAAGAACGTACCGTTCACCACTTCATTGTCTGCTTGTGCCTCTTGTGCATTCATATTGAAGACTCAACCTCGAGCCGGAGCCTGAGCTGGATTCGCATTCACCAATCTTGGACATTGATTACGGTAGTGGGTCAGATCCCCACAGTTATAACAAGCACCTGGTGGGTAGTGTGGTCGTGCAGCTTGACCCTGTTGCTGAGCAGGAGGCTGAGCAACTTGTTGAGCCGGGTTCTGAACTGCCTGATTCTGAGCAAACCGACAAACATTGGCAAGATGACCCGACTTCCCACAGTTATTACAGAAGCGGCACTGATGTTGTGGCTGATGGTGACTGTTGCATCTATTGCACAAAGGTGCATTCCCTGAATAGGGCTTCTTCGCTGGAGGCTGTGCGGGTTGGTTGGGAGCTGCCTGGTTAGCTTGGGCAGTGACAGCAAAATTTTGGGAGGCCTTACGCTTCCTTAACCTTTTCGAAGAACCAGAATCCTTACCCTTCTTGTTTTGACCTTTCTTGCTATCTTCCTTGTCAGACGACTGTTTCTTGCCCTTGTCACCCTTCCTGTGTAACTTATTCTTCCGAATCTGCGACTCAGTCAATGTCGCTGCTAACTCGATAGCCTGACGGAGTATGACACGGTTACTACCAGTAATGATGTCTTGTACTGAGTCAGGTAGACCATCGATGTATCTTTCGATAGCCTTGTCAAGTGGGGTAACCATTGTTTGGCAAAGCAGACTCAACTCCTCAAATCTATCAGTATATGCCATGTGCTCGCCACTGTCTTGTTTCAAGTCATCGAACTCTCTTTCCAAAGCTCGCTGTTCATGACGAGGGCAGAACTCCCTCATCATAAGGGCCCTGAGTTCAGCCCATGTCTGTGCTAGAGCATCTTCTGCACCACGGTCTCTCATAACCCCGTTCCACCATGTGAGAGCCCTCTTCTGAAACACACTCGAAGAAAACTCGACCTTGCGATTGTCAGGACACTGCATGTGCCAAAAAGTATTCTCAATGCTCTCGAACCATTGAAGAAGCCCAGTCGCTCCTTCAGAACCACTAAACTTGAGTGGTTTAGCCGAGTTAAAATCCTTGTATTTGCATGGAGCATTGTTGTTGTTGTTGGCTTGGTTCCATTGAGCAAAGAGGTTTGGGAATTGAGCAGCCATCTGCTGCGCAATGATTTCTGCCAGTTCGGCAGTCGTTATCTGGTTTTCGCGTCGAGGAGGCATTCTAAAAGAGGAAAACATGAAAGGAAACGAGTGAGATGATTGGATGAAAAGAATGAGATGAAACAAAAATTGACAACAGCAAAGATGGTGGTCATTTGTTCGCATCACAAAGCAAGCAAGCGACACACAGTGACTAATCAAAGTAAATGGGTCAAAATAATGTATCGCGAAGACATGCTCACCTATAAGTGAACACTCACCCCAAGAGTTCCCATGTAAGAGTGAATGGTCCGATTATGTGGATTTGTACGAACACTCTAGCCTTAGACAGAAAACCCAGGGTACAGGCATTCACCCTTCCAGTTTGCACGTGTTCACATTATTTAAAACCCAAAACCTTGACGAGATTTTGAAAACTCAAAGGGGTTCAAAACCATATAACAGTGGGTTCAAAACCTTACAATAGAGGGTTCAAAACCTAGTAATAAATCATTCAAAAACAGAAGATTGTTTTTCAAAAATCGTTACGGAAAAATTTGGTTTTTGTTTTGATAATCACCTAAGGATAGGTGATGTGCATGTTTTAAGATCTAAACACAAGATAACTTGTGCTAGGGTCCTAAAAAGGTTATAGTCTAGGTCAAAGAATTACTAATAACCTAATTCCCTATAACCATTGGCTCTGATACCAACTCTTCTGTCACACCCCGGCCACGTAGAACATACAAAACGTGGCGGAAAACGTCGGGGAGTGTTGTAACAGAATTAATTGTTTCACAACCATGGCATACAAAGTTATATTTTATTTATTAAACAGGAGTGTTATATTGTCTTAAACAGGAAACAAAGAGTTCATAACATAATTAAACTAGTCTATCTTCATTTTTAGTCTCTAAGGCACAGGTCCACCCTAGTGTCACGATCGTCATCCTACGCAAAAGCTTCTGAAAACACATGTGAAAATAGGTACGTCAGCATAAAAATGCCTGTGAGATACATAGGATTTGTGAAAAGAGGATTCATGGCTTATAAGTTTAGAAAAAGTTGTTTAACAAAAGTCAGTCATGAACCTTGTAAATTGTTTTGTTTTGTAAATCATTCAAAAAGCGATGATATGTATAAATAAGAGAATAATGTAAGGTTAAATGAATAACCAAGTAAAATGAGTTTGCATAAGATAAGTTGTTTTGTAAATCAATGTCTTGTGAAAATAAGTTGTTTATGTAAAACGTAATATGTCAAATATTGAAATGATTTAAGTAACGCTACGACATGTAATGTCATACAAACACTTATATATAGGAAGTACCAGCGGCGTATCCACCATGCTTGTATCATATTACACACGCCTCGTTACTCAAATCACTTACTCAAACCAATCACCAATGTAAATTGTTTGTGTATAAATGAATTGTCATGTGTTAATGTGTAAACCATATCGAAATGTCTATGTTCAATGTAAACCACTAAATGTGTATATCAATGTCAAAATGTTTATGTTTAATGTAGATCATGTAATGTGTACCCAAGAATATCATGTATGGTAAGTGAAATATATCAACTGAACCATATGTAAAATGCACAAAAACAAGGTATTGAAGTAAAACATGGTTTAAATCAAAGTTATGTTTTGTGGAACAAATGCATGCTATACTGATACAAACAATTATGCGGTATTGTGAAAATGCATACATCCAAGCCTTGAGACTGTGGCAATAAACCCTTAAACAAATTAAAGGTTTATCTACGTTATGTGTATCGAATTCGGTCATTCCTTTCATCCAAACCTACCCAGGATGTCCGGAACGGGAGTTGTCAATTCCTATGGTACCACTACCTACTAACGAACGGCGTAGCTAATGTTAATGAATGTATTGTTCCATTTTAAACAACCCAAATGTCATACCAAAATGTAAGCATGTGATGGAAACAAATGTACTAAATATTGCACACAATGGGCATACATAGCATGAAGTGTAATGTAAAACGATGTACTAAGTACGCACACAATGGGCATACATAGCATGAAATGTAATGAAATCATGTACTATAATGTACTAACAAACATAGCAGGTATATGGTGTGAAAACAGGAAAGCATGAAAGTAACAAGTAGGCACATGTGTTCCACCCCAAAATGTTTGGAAAACAGTAAAAGAGGGGTCTATGTACTCACTTGAGATTGCTCAGAAGTCCTAAGATAACCACCAAGCAATGCTAGAGATCACGGAATCAAACGGCACCTAATATAGGTAACTATGTTAATAAACCGGACCTATATCAGAGGATCGGATAGAATGAGGGCTCGTAAACCAGATGAGTATTGGAACTCATGTAGTATGGTTTAACAAAGCCTACATGCTAAATGAAACCTAGCCTAAGTGCTTACGACCCATTACGAGCCGTTTAGGTAGCTTATGCTACTTTAACGCGTCGTTCGCGTGAAACGCGTTCGGACCGCTTAACTTGTCCTTAACATGTCTAATATTGTTTTCAAATCAGTTTAGATGTCAAAAGTTATGTTACATATGTTTAAAATGAATTTTGGCATCAAAGGGGTATTTTGGTAATTTACCTAAGGCATATAAACTACCTATCATACAACTACTTAAAGAAGCGACCATAAGGTATAACCTCGGAAGGTTATTCCCTATATACTATGGTCACCTAATGTGTTTGGTCGGATCCTAATGATCGACCAAATGGGTCGGGTTCGAAGGTATAAGCGAATTATTAGATCGCTTACCCTTACGACCCTAGACAACGTGGTAATCAGTAGGCATAGTCACAAGGGACTATAACCATCGTGATTACGATCATGTTGCGAAGTTCAAACGAACTTCGCATTGACCAAAAACTGGTCAACGCAGAAAGTCAAACAAATTTTGACTTTCGGACTCGAAAAGCAATAAAAGAACGAAGGAATACTTACGAAGGGTCCCCGAATGCTAATCTTGATTCAAGTAGCTCAGGTATGAAACAAAGGTTTCAACTTAGAGCTTCTCAAATCAGATTCTAGTGGGTTTTGAAGTTGGGGGATGTGGGTATTTATAGTATTCTTCGAACCGTTAAGATCGTTTCTTGAATAACGTGATCGAATCTCGTTCGTACACTTGTTGGAATGTTGTGGTGACTAAAAATGGCCCCTCATGAACTGAAAGGGCAAGTGTGGGTGTGTGGTTGGGAGTTTAACAGCTGTAATCTGCTGATTAATTGATCTTATCTGATCTGGGGACTGCTTGCGCACCGTAACACTCATAGTGTTGAGGTGCGCAAGGACCTAATTTGGCAGAATGGCAGATTTGGTCCCTGTTGTGTAATAAGCTCATTTCCGACACGTTCAAGGCCCGTTAACCCCATTTCAAAGCTCTAAAATGAAGTTAAAGTATAGGGAACTTAAAATGTGCTCAAAAATATCTCGGATGTCGGTTCGTTTGGTCGTACGATTGCGTTGTTCGGTTAATTACGACGGAATGGGCATAAGCGCGAAAAACGATCCAAATGACGCGACGAATGGATTTTTCTTATGCCAAACACTAAAATAAAATATTTTAGTGCTTACATAAATTTTTGGATGTCCGGATGTATTCAGAACGTAAGTTATGCGCGAAAGTGCAAACTTATGCACTTTTTGACACTTTTAGTCCCTGAATGAGCCAAAAGTTTATTTTAGCATACCGAACCCATCAAAGCCTATTTCTAAGCTATGTAAAGGGTATATATGGTATGTTTAACTTATGGTCATGTTCCGGAATGTCTGTTACAGTTCAAGTTGGCATACTTTCGCAGTTTGTCAAATTTAGTCCCTGTAGGCGAATTAGCTTGTTTTTGCCATACCAAAGCCTTCAAAACTTATTTCTAAGCTATGTAAAGGTTATTTAAGGTATGTTAAGTATATGTTGATGTTCCGGAGTATTTTTCGCATTAAACTGATTACTTTTACGTATTAGTTTGCGTATAACTCTCAAGAAAGCTATGTAGAGTTTGAAATTGAATAAAAGTCAAAACATGAAAAATGTAAAACACAACCAAACAAACATTGGGATCAAATAACATTGTTTTATTGATAATTGAACTGTTCATAAAGATAACAAGCACAGATGTTACATGTTAGAAAGATTATCCGGTCATAAATTTTACTGTTTCTTGGATGGTTTTTTCAGGTTACTTTCAAATCCCGATAGCACCCGAAGACCAAGAAAAGACAACATTCACATGTCCCTATCGAACTTTTGCTTATGGACGCATGCCTTTTGGTCTTTGTAATGCCCCCGCAACTTTCCAACGTTGCATGGTGGCAATCTTCCATGACATGATAGAAAAGACTATGGAAGTCTTCATGGATGACTTTTCTATCTTTGGAGATTCGTATGACCAATGCCTCGATAACCTTGAACGAATGCTATCCCGATGTGAGAAAACTAACCTCGCCCTTAATTGGGAAAAATGTCATTTCATGGTAACGGAGGGAATAGTACTCGTCATAATATCTCAAGCGAAGGAAAGGAGGTTGATCGGGCCAAAATAGACACTATTTCCCGATTACCACCCCCATCCTCCATTAGAGCCATCAGAAGTATCCTAGGACATGTCGGATTTTATAGATGATTTATTAAAGACTTTTCTAAAATTTCAAGACCTCTAACAAAATTACTTGAAAAAGATGCTCCTTTCATCTTTGACAAGGATTGCAACCAAGCATTTTTAACGCTAAAAGAAATGCTAGTCAATGCACCTATCATGATAGCGCCTGATTGGAAATTACCTTTTGAAATGATGTGTGATGCAAGCGACTTTGCAGTTGGAGCTGTCTTAGGACAAAGGAAAGATAAGCATTTTCACCCAATATATTACGCTAGTAAAACGCTTAACGACACACAAGAAAATTAAATAACAACTGAAAAAGAATTACTAACTGTAGTATTTGCTTTTGATAAATTTTGTTCTTATCTTGTTCTTTCTAAAACGATAGTTTATACAGACCATGCAACCATGGTTATCTCTTTAAGAAACATGATGCTAAACCACGTTTGATTAGATGGATTCTACTCCTCCAAGAATTCGACCTCGAAATAAAAGACAAACGAGGAGCAGAAAACACCGCTGCAGATCATCTTTCCCGCTTAGAAGATCCAACTTTGGAGGCAACTATGGACGAGCTAATCAATGAAAAATTCCCAATGGAGTCCCTAGAAATGGTGGAGTACCGAGAAGAGTCATGGTACGCCGACTATGCTAACTATTTAGCTAGCGGAATAGTCACAAAAGGATGGTCACATCATCAAAGAAAAAAAATTCTTCGCCGATGTAAAGCATTATTTTTGGGAAGATCCTTATCTTTTCAAAATGTGTGACGACCAACTTATCCGACGATGCATACATGGTAGTGAAGCAAGAAGAATTCTACGCCATTGTCATGAAGGTCCATACGGAGGACATCAATGTGTCGCTAGTACCGCGTGAAAGGTATTTGATTCAGGATTTTATTGGCCGACCATTTACAAAGACGCCAAAAGTCTTGTAAAGACTTGTGATGCATGCCAACGATCAGGTAATATTTCTTCCAAAAACGAAATGCCACAAAATGGCATTCTTGTTTGTGAAATTTTTGATGTGTGGGGACTCGACTTTATGGGACCTTTCCCACCGTCAAAAGGAAACAAATATATACTTGTGGTAGTGGACTACTTGTCAAAATGGGTCGAGGTCGAAGCCCTTCCAACCAATGATGGAAGAGTTGTGGTAAGATTCCTGAAACGATTATTTTCTTGTTTTGGAATTCCAAAAGCGTTAATAAGTGATAGGGGTACCCATTTTTGTAACCATCAACTTGAAAATTTTTAACAAGGTATGGGGTCTATCACTGGATCTCAACAGCATATCACCCTCAAACAAATGGACAAGCCGAAGTGACTAATCGAGGTTTAAAAATAATACTTGAGAAAACCGTAGGGTTAAATAAAAAGGAACGGGCCGATAAATTAGATGACGCTTTATGGGCTTTTCGAACCGCATATAAAACAACAATAGGTACCACCCCATATAAGCTCGTCTATGGAAAAAGTTGTCATTTGCCAATAGAAATAGCACATAAAGCCTATTGGGCAATTAAAAACGTAAACTCAGACATACAAATTGCCGGAAAAATCGATTTTGTCAATTAAATGAATTAGACGAATTAAGGAATCACGCATACTCTAACTCCAAAATTTATGAGGAAAGAATGAAAAATTTGCATGACAAACATATTAAACCTAATGAATTTTGGGTAGGAGATCAAGTTCTATTGTTTAACTCACGCCTTCGATTATTTCCCGGTAAATTAAAGTCTAGGAGGTCGGGACCTTTTTCTATCACCCATATTTTTCCACACGGTGCAATTGAAATTAAATCTCGGAATGGGATTCCATTCAAAGTCAATGGCCAATGCCTAAAGCTTTATCAAGGATTCATTGAGGATGAAGAGGAGGAAATCTCGCTGCAGCGGTTGACGAATAAACGAAGGTTTGTGTATCAACGTCATATCTTGTAAGTAACGAACGTCGGGAAAGCTTCTAAATCGGTAAGATTTCTAAAATCAAGTTTTGGGAAACAGGTCACTCACACATGCACTATAAAAAAATAATAAATAAAAAAATTCAGTTATCACCCGCCCACCGGGCCGTGCCCAGCTGGACACGGGGCCGTGGCCGGCTACTGTCGGGATAAAAACCCATTTTCTTTTCATTTGTTCACTTCAACATGACCCGTTTCCCCGAAAACTCTCTGGTTCCACCGGAAATTTCTGCAGATTTTCACGTTCTTCCACTGTTCAACAACATCAAGGTATGATTCTATCATCATAGTTAGTTAGATTAATCATTTGCATGTAGTTTAACATCGAAAATTTGGGAAAAATCTAGGGTTCTTCAACTTGAACCGAATCAAACCTCAAATTTTTGCTTAGATGTGTTAGTAGTAGTTTAGTTATGTGTTATAGGAAGTAAATCAACTTGAATTGCTTGAAGAATCACCCGATTTCTAACAAAAAACTCAAACCCTTGTTTTTTAACCGAAAAAGATAAAATTGGAAGGGTAAACAGTTTGTTTTTTGAAAAACAGCACTTGGGGTTTCATTTTCGGGGAAAACCGCCCCTACTCAACCAAAAATTTCAAGTTTTCAAAACCGGGACGAAAAATTGGATTTTTGGGAAACAGACGCCTGAGCACGTGGCGACCACGGGGGTGTGGCCAGCAATCTTCACTCGAACACGGGGCGTGGCCAGTGGCCACGGGGTTGTGTTCAGCTTGCTGTTTTCAGTTTTTTTCGGAAATTTACTGTTTCGTGCTAATTATTTTGTGTTTTCTTTCAGATGGCCAAGAAATTCACACGCTTCAACCAGAATGAGTGGAACTATCAAGCAAGATTTGAAGTTCTTCAAAATAGGCCCGAGGAAAACCCGAGACAAGTTTGCTTAGACACCCTGGAAGCAGTGGGGCAGATTGACCGCTTCAACAACCTAGTCACGGGTCCACTTCGAGCGGCCCTCTGCACTAGACTCCATTCGGTCCATGAATACAATATGGAGTTCTATAGCACGTTTGCATTCAAAGCTAAAGCGGAGCCGTTTGATGAAGAGGGGGTTGAGTTTCGTTGTGCTGGAAATTTACTCTCAATCTCCATTGCACAGTTTGGGTCAATCATTGGGTTGTTTGCTGAAGAAGATGCCGGAAATGAGGAAAACATGGGTGGTCTCCGCGAAATGTCACAAAACCCACATCAAACGGCATGGGCTCAAATCTGAGAAGGAGCATATGATCCAAGCCAAACCAAGAGCTCACAGTTATGGGGCCCTCTATACCGCTACATTCACCGGGTCCTTATCAACTCCCTCAACCAAAGGCGTGACAGTACTGGTGTTGTTTGTCGCAACCCCTGACCCAGCCTCAGGAGGCGGGTGCCTGCGGCCTACTCAGAGATGGTGGTATCGGTGTTTATCATTATTTGGAAACGGAATTTTCATCAGGACCATAGTTAGGAAATATTTTATCAGAGTAAAACACCACATTTTTATAACATATTGGGATAAAACCCAAGTTTTCATTACAAACATGTTTATAGGGATAGACCCTAATTTATTGAATAAAACATCTTTCTTTAATTAGGTAACTTTTATAGCCACATTTTCCCAAGCCTTCAGTGCTCTCCAGCTGGCTTCTATTTTGGCTTTCACATTTTGTTACCTGAAACGCGTTTTAAAAACATTTTTCAGTGGGAAATACTGGTGAGTGACTCCCACTTTAATCAAAACAGATTTTATCCTTGTACAGTATTGAGGGCAATCCAGCAATTACATTTGTTTATTATTCTACCTTAATTACCACCCACGGTACTGTCGACCCGACTTGTGGTCATGTTACTACTCACAGTGTAGTAACAAATTTTGTATACAAAACCCCAACATACCGACGATAATTGTAGAATTACAAATACTCAATCACTGTAAAATATAATTTAAACATTTGAGGTTTTGGAAAAACATTTTGCAAAAAGATTTACAAAAAGGATATTACTCACTTTGCTAATCTAGACTTTTTCCTGTGGTTTCCTGGTTATAATCTAATAAATTAAACAATGCACATGCGTTAGTATAATAACCCAATATTTATATTAGTTATACCCTCCCCGAGACAGAACTCTAATGACTACGTCGGGCAGAACCTCGACAGTCGTTACAGAGCACTAAATCAATCGGGCAGCATATCTAATACGTAACCATGGGTTAAAATACTTACAACGAGGCAGAGCTTCGCTAATTTAGTGGGTATAATGCCTAGATATAATGTCTACACTATAGAAATTGAGAGAGAATTATTGATTTTGAACAACTGGAAGGAACTGCCGATCGTTCCAATTTATAGGGCTGGAAATCGAGTTTGTCGCGCCCCGCGTAAGCCGAAGGCAAAGCCTTCACAGCCCGCAACGTAGGGTGTGTAGGCCCTAGCTTCGTCTGGTCATCAACTAGCTGCGACACGAGTGGGGACACGTGGCAGCCCAGGGACTCGCCTGATGGACTATATATCGCAGCCCGCGTAAGCCGAAGACTAAGTCTTTGGGGCCCGTAAGCGCCCTAATTTCTTGTTTTTATTTTATTTTTGTAAAATTATAGGTATATAGGGTCAAATTTCATATACGGGGTGTATTTTAGGACGTATAGGGATGTTCTAAATATTTTTGGAGTGTCAGAATTATTTTAGGAGGGTTGTTATATCCTCCCCCACCTTGTTTTAGAACTCGTCCTCGAGGTCTACTGGAATAGGTGTGGATATTTCCTCTGCATCTCAGATTCAAGCTCCCATCTGTACTCTGGTCCTCTCTTGGAATCCCATTTTACTTTGACTAGAACTAATCTCTTGTGTTTGAGATTCTTGACTTTCTTTTCTTCAATTTGTAGAGGCTTTTCTACGAACTTGAGCTTTTCATTTACCTCTATGTCCTTAAGAGATACCACTAGTGTTTCATCGGCTAAACACTTTTTGAGATTACGTACATGAAATACATCATGTATTCCAGCCATTTCTTCTGGCAGTTGTAGCTGATAAGCTATTGGTCATATTCTTTTAACAATCTTAAAGGGTCCAACATACCAAGGAGAAACCTTTAATAATACCTTGTCTCCTACCTGAAATTCCAATGCTTTTCGCCTGTTATCAGCTTAACTCTTTTGTCGATCGCGTGCTGCTTTTAGTCGTTCCTTGACTTGAATAATTTTGTTTGTTGTTTCTTGTACTATCTCCAGTCCAGAAAATTGTTTTTCTCTAATTTCTGCCCAACAGACCGGGGTTCGGCACTTTCGTCCATAAAGTGCTTCGAATGGTGTGGCATTGATGCTGGTTTGATAGTTGTTATTGTAAGCAAATCCTATCAATGGTAGATGATCGTCCCAATTTCCTTCGAAATCAATTACACAAGCTCTAAGCATATCTTCCATTGTCTGAATCGTCCTTTCGCTTTGTCCATCCATTTGAGGATGATAAGTTGTGCTTAGATTTAGCTTGGTTCCCATTGCTTTTTGGAAACTTGTCCAAAAATGAGAAGTAAAACGGCTATCTCTATCAGAAACAATAGATAAAGGAATTTCATGTAATGAAACTATTTCATTTACATACAACTTGGCTAGTTGTCCCATACTGAAAGTTTCCTTCATTGGTAAGAAATGAGCAGATTCAATTAGTCTATCTACAATCACCCAGATTGTATCATTACCTTTTCGTGTCTTGGGTAATTTGGTAACAAAGTCCATTGATATCAATTCCCATTTCCATACAGGCATTTCCAATTGCTGCAACAAACCTTAAGGTTTTTGATGTTCAGCTTTGACCTGTGAACATGTTAGACACTTGGCAACATAAGCTGCTACATCCTTTTTCATTCCTATCCACCAAAAATTCTTTCTTAAGTCTTGATACATTTTATCACTTCCAGGATGTAACATGACTTATGGGCTTCTTCTAATATTCGGTGGCGTAGGTTTCCTAGTTTAGGTATCCAAATCCTTTTCTTATGGAATCTCCAAATTCCATCTGTTCCTTGTTCTAATTCCTTAATCATTCCCTTCAATTTTTCAGTATCATCTTTGATTACTGATTCTTGTAATTTTCTAATTTGCTCGTTTAAATCTATCTGCATATTTAATTTAATAGAACGTACTCTCTTTGGCTTTTCATGATATTTTCGACTTAAAGCATCGGCTACTACGTTAGCTTTTCCTGCATGATACTGGATACTACAATCGTAATCACTAAGAATTTCCATCCAGCGTCTTTGTCTCATATATAGCTCTTTTTGCTCGAAAACATATCTTAAACTCTTATGGTCGGTGAAAATGGTAAACTTACTACCATAAAGGTAATATCTCCAAATTTTCAGGGCAAAAATTATTGCTCCTAATTCTAAATCAAGGGTTGCATAATTCTCTTCATGATTCTTAAGTTGTCTAGAAGCATAGGCTATAACCTTTTGACGTTGCATCAACACACATCCATAACCTAACTTAGAAGCGTCACAATAAACTACAAAATCTTCAGTTCCTTCTGGTAATGCTAGTATGGGTGTGTTGGTTAATATTTTCTTAAGGATTCTAAAGGCTTCTTCTTGTTTTGATCCCCATTCAAACTTAACAGACTTACAGGTTAGTTTTGTTAGCAGAATGGCTATTCTAGAAAAATCTCGGATAAACCGTCTATAATAACCGACCAATCCTAGAAAACTTCTAACCTCCGTTGGTGATTCATGGACTTTCCATTTAGTAATCGCCTCAATCTTTGTGGGATCCACATTCCTTCATGATTGACTAAATGTCCGAGAACCTGTACTTCTTCTAACCAAAACTCACACTTTGAAAATTTAGCATAAAGCTTTTCTTTTCTTAACAAATTTAGAACTGCATGCAGATGCGCTGCATGTTCCTCTTTACTTTTAGAGTAAATGAGAATATCATCTATAAATGCAATTATGAATTTATCCAAATATGGCTTACATATTCGGTTCATCATGTCCATAAATGCGGCTGGGGCATTGGTTAAACCAAATGGCATGACAGTAAATTCATAATGGCCATACCTTGGTCTGAAAGCGGTCTTAGGAATGTTCTCTTCCTGTACCTTTAATTGATGATATCCTGAGCGTAAGACAACTTTAGAAAAGAATCGAACTCCTTGTAACTGATCAAACAAATCATCGATTCTCGGTAATGGGTACCGATTTTTAATCGTGACTTTGTTCAATTCTCGGTAATCAATGCACATACGCATTGATCCGTCTTTCTTTTTGACGAATAAGATTGGTTCTCCCCAAGGTGATGAACTTGGCTGTATGAATCTTTTTTTCAAAAGTTCGTCTAGTTGTTTCTTTAGTTCTTGCATTTCCGTTGGTGCTAATCGGTAAGGTGCCTTGGCAATTGGTGTTGTTTCTGGTAGCAGATGAATTCTGAATTCGACTTCTCTGTCCGGCGGTAATCCTGGTAATTCTCCTGGAAATACATCTAAAAATTTAGATACTACAGGGATATCTTTTAATTCCTTTCCTTTAGTGTTAATGATTACAGAAATCATATACACTAGTGATCCTTTCCTAGCGTAACTTGTTGTTTTCATCACAGAGATTAATTTCGTGGATCTGGTTGGCTTATCCCCTTTAATTGTGATATTTTCACCTTTTGGTGAATTTACTTGTATTGACTTTTGATCACATAGAATACTGGCTTTATTGGCTATTAACCAATCCATTCCTAATACAATATCAAATCCTGCCAGACTCATTGGGTAAAGGTTTACAATAAACTTTTGATTTAAAAATTCTATTCTTGCTCCCTGCAAGATTTCAGTAATCTTAATGGATTCTCCATTTGTTGTTTCTACTAGACATTCTTGTTGGAGTTTAGTTAATGGTTGATTGAGAAATTTGCAAAATGAAGAATTAATAAAACTTTGGTTCGCACCAGAGTCAAATAATACTTTGGCAAAAACATCATTAACTAAAAACATACCAGCAATCACGTCTGGAATCATCTTTGCTTCTTCGGCTGTCAGAACAAATGCTCTAGCATTCTTAGTAGTCTTGTTTTTCATAGTTGGAGCTAGTTTCGGACAGTTTTTCTTGATGTGTCCTTTTTCTCCACAGTTGAAGCACACTCCATTACTAGGTTTCTTCCTACAATCTTCTTCTTTGTGTCCTAGTATCTTGCAGTAGGTGGAGCATCTTCCTGAATGCTTTTTCTTACAGGCTTTAAAGTAAGGTGTAGAGGTAGAACCTATATTTTTCCCATGGTTGGAATTACCGTAGCGAAATTCCTGGGTAAGCTTTTAAGCTAGGTTCTTTCTTTGGTTTTCTTCATGGGTACACACTAATTCATTTGCTAGTTTACAGCTTCTTCTATAGTTTGTAGTCTAGCCGCCTTGACTACATGTCTAATTTCACTGATTAATCCCCAAAGGTAACGGGAGATTAACACTAGTTCTGATGATGCTAGGGTTGGCACTATTCTAGCATATTCAAAGAATGTAGTGGTGTAACCCTTGCTGTCTACTCCAGTCATTCTAAGGTTTAAAAATTTATTAGCTATCTGTTCCTTTTCATTGAGAGGACATAATTTTCTTTCCACCATGTTCTTAAACTCATTCCATTCCATACTATAGACCCTGTCACTTCCCCTAGACTGTAGAATAGTGTTCCACCATTCTAAAGCTGCATACTTAAATAAATTGGAGGCAAACATGATTTTATCTTCTTCTGCGCACTTGCTTATTTTTAAGACTGCCTCGGTATTTTCTATCCAGCGTAGAGCTGCAATGGCCCCTTCATTGCCAGAGAATTCTATTGGTTTGCAGGACCAGAATTCTTTGTAAGAACAACCATAAGACATGGTTCTTCTTCTTTTTGGAATTGGCATTTGAAGTAACGGTCCATTGTTCACGCTGTGACTAAGTTCAGTATGTGTTCGCTTACTTCCATCATTATTATTATTATTTTTTGCTTCTTTGACATGTTGGATGATATATGGCATAGCATCTCTAATTCCTTGGGTTACAATGTGTCGAATTGCACTATTATTTATTTGATTATCATTATTCTGGTTTTCCTGATTTGCTGCGTTGGCCATCTGGATTACAAACATTTACCAAGTATTAATATCGCAAAACAATATTAAATGCAAACAATCTCACAACACAAACAGATTGGTCAAAATCGTCGTACATTGCGACCTTTACTCTATTTTATATATGCTTCTAATACAAACCACAACTGGAATTTAAAATACAATACTAGTATGCATCAGTAACTATAAGATTATCTATATATATATATATATATATATATATATCAAGTCACACACACACACACAAACACACACACAGACACACACACACATATATATATATATATATATATATATATATCTTTATATTATTATTATTATTACTACTACTTAGTGGGGGTCCATCCAATATTTCATATTACGCTCGTTATACTTCCAGACGGGTCTCTCCCCTTGTGACACCTGTGCCTCTGCGATCATCAAAAAAATACCAAACCAATTAAGTATTGTATTTCATACTTGGGATTTGTATAAATACGTGTATCTTTTGCAAATATTAAATTCTTGTTCGATTTCAAGCTTTAAATCGCTTTCTGGAAGGTTATATGCGCACTGATGCGTAAATATAACCAGTTTAATGCAACGAACACTCCAGAATAGTGAAATAGGCTTAACATACCTTAAATAACCTTTACATAACTTAGAATTAAGTTTTGGAGGGTTTGGTGTGGCGAAATCAAGTTTATTCGCTTACAGGGATTAATTTCGACAAACTGCAAAAGTATGCCGATTTGTACTGTAACGAACATTCCGGAACATGACCATAAGTTAAAAATACCCTAAATATCCTTTACATAGCTTAGAAATAGGCTTTGAGGGGTTCGGTGTGCTAAATTAAAATTTTTGGTCATTCGGGGACTAAAAGCGTCAAAAAGTGCAAAAGTTTGCATTTTCGCGCATATCTTACCTTCTGAATACATCCGGGCATCCAAAACTTTATGTAATCATTAAAATATTTTATTTTAGTGATTGGCATGATAAAATTCCATTCGTCGCGTAATTTGGATCGTTTTTCGCATTCGTTCGTGTTTCGTCGTAACTAACCGAACAACGCAACCGTACGACCAAACGAACCGACATCCGAGATATTTATGAGCATGTTTCATGTTCCCTATACTTTAACTTCATTTTAGAGCCTTGAAATGGGATTAACGGGGCTTAAACGTGTCAAAAATGCATCAAAAACCGTGTTTTGCACATTCAGGGACCAAAATTGACAATCTGCCATAGTTATCTTAGGAAGGGACTAAATGAAAAATCTAAATTTCAGATTGTTCCAGCTGTTCCCCTCATTTTCACATGGTTTTAATGAAACTAGGGGCTCCCATGTTTCACAAAACCATGGGCACATGTGTACGGATGAGATCGAAGCTCGTTTTACGATGAACGATCTTAACGGTTGTGCAAAAACTATATAAACCCCACCCCCCATTTGCCCAAACTCACATTTGATCTATTTTCATTCTCTAAGTTGAAGTCTTGCACTTCATACCTGAGAATAAATTGGATCAAACCCCCTTGGACCTTTTGTAAGTCCTCTTTCGTTCTTTTACGCATTCTTAGCGTGAAAGTCAAATTGTTTGACTTTCTGCATTGACCAGTTTATGATCAACATGAAGTTCATTTGAACTTCTCAACGTGAGTTTAATCACGATGGTTATAGTCCCTAGTGACTATACCTACTGATTACCACGTTGTTTAGGTGTAGTGACGAGTCGTAGTTTCGGCCAAAATACGTATTCTTGCGTATTTTGTAACCAAACTACTTTTAGGTATCAAAACCATTTGTTTTGATACCAAACCTGTTTTCTAACTTTGTTAAACATGTTTTAACATGTTTAGCTCGTCACTTTAGGTTTAGGGCTTATATAGGGTCGTAAGGTAAGCGGTCTAAACAACTGCTTAGACTTTCGAACCCGACCCGTTTGGTCGATCATTAGGATCTGACCAAACACATTAGGTGACCATAGTTGTATAGGGAATAACCTTCCGAGGTTATACCTTATGGTCACTATGTTTAGCTAGTTGTATGATAGGTAGTTTATATGTCTTAGGAAAATTACCAAAATGCCCTTTTTATGCATAAATTCATTTTAAGCATATGTAACCTAAATTTTGACATCTAAATTGATTAGGCAACATTATTAGATGTGTTAAGGCATATAATACTTGTCATAGGACTAGTTAGGCGGTCCGAACGCGTTTTACGCAAACGACACGTTAAAGTAGCGTAAGCTACCTAAACGGGTCGTAATGGGTCATAAGCACTGAGGTTAGGTTTCATTTTAGAATGTAGGCTTTATTAAACCATATTGCATGAGTTCCTATACTTATTTGGTTTACGAAACCTCATTCTATTTGATCTTCCGATTTAGGTCCGGTTATTTATGTAGTTATCTATATTAGGTGTCGTTTTATTTCCGTGGTCCCTCTAGCTTTGCTTGGTTGTTATTCAAGACTTCTAAGCACCCTCAAGTGAGTACATAGACCCCTCTTTTACTATTTTCCAAACGTTTTGGGGTGAAACACATGTGCCTACTTGTTATTTTCATGTTTTCCATGTTTTCATATCATATACTTGCTATGTTCATTAGTACACTAATAGTACATGATTTCATTATGTCTTGCTATGTATGTTCACTTAACACGCTAGCACAATTGTTTTACGTTTTGAACCATTTGAAATCATTGGATGTATGTGAACCATTTGAAATCATTGGATGTATTTGAACCATTTGTAACCATTTGATGTATGTGAACCATTTGAAATCGTTGGATTTATGTGAACCGTTTGTAACCATTTGATTTATGTGAACCATTTGTAATTGTTTGAGCCATTGGGTTAGGGAAGCGATTAGGTAACGGGGCGGGTGTAATGTGTTAAAAGCATGGTGGATACGCCACTTGTACTTTCTATATATAAGTGCTTTTAACACATTATTTATCGTTGCGTTATTTAGATCACTTGGGTAAACGATTTTGAAATAATGTCACACAATTATGTTTACTGAATAATATAAACCATACGAGTCTTATTAACGAGTTTCTACGAGATGTTTTACGATTTGATTTAATTAAACAAAATGTTTTTGAGTTAAGAATCATGGCTACGAGATTTTATAAATCATATCCAACTTGATTTGAGTTGGTTAATTATGTCGCAATACTATACTTTTCAAAATAAGGTTTTTAAATAAGTATTGCAACATGTAAAACGAGCCATGAATCTGACACTCACATAAAACCTATGTACTCGCCGGCATTTTTATGCTGACGTATTTTCACATGTGTTTCAGGTACCATAGTTGATGATATTTGATGATGATATTGATGCATGCTCACATAGGAACGGACGAGGCCTTAGCGACTTAATAACAATAAAAGTTTATTTGTTCATGTTTTGTTTCTAATTCCAATGTAATGTAATACATTTAATTAAATAAAACGAAATTGTTTAATCCATGGTTGTGAAACAATGATTCTGTTACAACACTCCCCGACATTTCCGCCACGTTTTGTTGTTTTACGTGGTCGGGGTGTGACAGAAAAGTTGGTATCAGAGCTCATGATTATAGGGAATTAGGTTATTAGTAATGCTTTGACCTAGTCTATAACCTTCCTAGGACCCTAACGCGAGTTTACTTGCGTTTAGTCATAAAATAATACTGTTGCCTATCTTTAGGCAGCAACCACAATAAGAACACAAAATTTGAATCTACTTTGAAAACTAATCATCTGTTCTAGGATGATTTATTATAAGGTTACAAACCTTCAAAGTTTTCAAATTCTCGTCAAAGTTTGGGGCTACATAATGTGAACCCGTGCAAACTGGAAGGGTGGGTGCTTGTACCCTGAGCTTTCTGTCTAAGGCTAGAGTGTTCGTACAAATCCGCAGTATCGGACCAGTAACTCTTACCTGGGAACTCTTGGGGTGAGTGTCCACTTATATGTAAGCTTGTACCCTGAGCTTTCTGTCTAAGGCTAGAGTGTTCGTACTAATCATTTGTTTGCTTCGGGGTTCAAACAAATGACCGTCACCCATGATTTTTGGTCGTTAATTGTAACATCCTATTCTTACCTAATGCCATTTCATTTGTTTTCTCTCTTGTTTACCCTTTTTAGAATGCCTCCACGATGCGAAAATTAGGTACCCATTGAAGAACTGGCAGTTGTCATTACGCAGCAAATGACTGCTGCAATCCCGAACATCGTTGCTCAATGTAATCAAGCTCTCAACAACAATAATGCCCCCTGCAAATTCAAGACGTTCAACTCGGCTAAGCCATCAAAGTTTTCTGGGTCTCAAGGAGCGACTACACTTCTGCAATGGTTCGAGAGTCTAGAGAGCACCTTTAGACATGTTCAATGCCCAAATGAGCGAAAGGTAGAATTCGCATCTAGTGTCTTTGAGAAACGAGCTTTGACATGGTGGAATGGTGTGATGAGAGATAGGGGTACCGATGTGGCACTGGCTCAAACGTGGGAAGAGCTTCGAGCTCTGATGATGAAGGAATTTTGTCCTCATCACGAGATCAGGGCCTTGGAAAGGGAATTCGATGATCTTAAGTAAGATAGCGGTGAGCATCGAGCCTACACGGATCGTTATGAGGAGTTAAGTCTGTTATGCCCGAATATGGTTACGCGTTTGGATAAGGCAATCGAAAAGTACATTGATGGCCCCCCTGACCCAGTACAAGACATTGTGACTGGTAGTAACCCCACTACGGTTAGGCAGGCCATTGCTATCTGCTACCTTGACTGAATCTCAAATCAGGAAAGGTAAACTTTTCTGAAAAAGTGATAAGAAACCAATCGAGGAATCGAAACCCAAAGATGAGCAGACTGAATCCTCCAAGAAGTCAAGGAAGCGAAAAGCTTCCCAGAACTTCGCCGTGGTTGCTCACAATGATCAAGTTGCCCCCAACCAACCAGCTCAACCCCCTGCTAGGAAGCCATACAACGGAACTGCACCCTTGTGCAACCAATGTAACCTTCATCATCATGCTAGTGTGAAGTGCCGCAAATGCCAAATTTGTGGACTTATAGGTCACACAGCAAGAGTTTTCCGAGCTGAAGTTGCACCAAATCAAGCTGACAAAAATCCTGCTCAAGCTCATTTTCCACCAGGTTGTTGCTACAACTGTGGCGAGATGGATCATTTCCGAAGAAATTGCCCAAAGCTTGCTAATGCAAATCCAGCACCTGGATGAGCATCTGACCGACTAGAAGACAACACCGTTTAGAAATAATCACGTCGTATGTATTATTTTCTTTTGTTGTCAAGGTCCATGAAACAGTTGTTATCGTTGTTTATAAATAAATATTTTATTTACATTGCAATATATTTATGTGGTTGCATGTATAAACAACATATCCCCTACAATACCGACAATCAGGGAATCGTATTCCTTGAAGAACAGACTACCCCCAAAATTCTTCCATTTTATGATCTCTTGCGTTTTCCACGAAAATCCTAAGTACCCATTTCTTCCAGAGAAACGAAGTACAAGGCGCAAGTTACAACTCTTGACGAATACCCAAAGTACCACTATAAATCCTTAATAGGGTACCTAAGGGTATTTCCGTAAATCCTAAAATTGTTGTGTGCCTTAATTCGAATATTACGTTTCTTTGAAAACAAAATAAAATTTTTGGAAGATCATCCTATCTTCGTAGATAGATTCTTGAAAATGATTAAAGTGCCAAATGAAATCCACGGATTGGATTCCTGGTGTGCTTTAAATATCCGTGTCCAAAGATAACAAATTAAAGGTCAAATTAAACAAATATGTGATTATGTGCTTATGTGTTCCCTTTTATGTTTTTGTGTGATCCATGTTTTTGTTATCCAAATCCTCGTAGAATATCCCATATCTTCGTATAAGGGATTCATAGTAGGATATCCAAAGGTACTACCTTAAATCCTTAATGGGCTTCTACGTAATAGTAAAGACCCTTGGATTATAATGTACTATTCCATAATTAGACCCCTTGAGTGGTCTAGTTAAACAGATTGATCCAAAAATATGGTTAGGAATATCATGTGATGATATAGCGGAAAAGACTCCTTGTTGGTCTAATTAAAGAGATCATTTGTCGATCTAATTAAAAGGACCCTATGATAGTCTAGTCACACTCATCACAGGTTTGATTTTTTTCCCTTCACATTACAAAAAAAAACTGTGCGGACTAAGCAAGGAATTACGTAATTATGGATGCATACATAATTATGGAATTCAGTGCACAGAAACCACAGTAAGTTTTGTCATGTGTTTACAGTTGACTCAGTTCATTTCCGTTTCTAAGAATACCCATTGAGGAAAATGACTCACTCCATTCATTTTCGTTTCTGAAGAATATCCATCGAGGGAAATGAATATTCTTGATTTTTCCTTCATTTCCATTTCTGAAGAATACCCATTGAGGAAAATGACTCATTCCGTTCATTTTCGTTTCTGAAGAATATCCATCGAGGGAAATGAATATTCTTGATTTTTCCTTCATTTCCGTTTCTGAAGAATACCCATTGAGGAAAATGACTCATTCTGTTCATTTTCGTTTCTGAAGAATATCCATCGAGGGAAATGAATATTCTTGATTTTTCCTTCATTTCCGCTTCTGAAGAATACCCATTGAGGAAAATGACTCATTCCGTTCATTTTCATTTCTGAAGAATATCCATCGAGGGAAATGAATATCCTTGATTTTTCCTTCATTTCCGTTTCTAAAGAATACCCATTGAGAAAAATGACTCATTCCGTTCATTTTCTAAAGAATATCCATCGAGGGAAATGAATATTCTTGATTTTTCCTTCATTTCCGTTTCTGAAGAATACCCATTGAGGAAAATGACTCCTTCCGTTCATTTTCGTTTCTGAAGAATATCCATCGAGGGAAATGAATATTCTTGATTTTTCCTTCATTTCCGTTTCTGAAGAATATCCATTGAGGAAAATGACTCATTTCGTTCATTTTCGTTTCTGAAGAATATCCATCGAGGGAAATGAATATTCTTGATTTTTCCTTCATTTCCGTTTCTGAAGAATACCCATTGAGGAAAATGACTCATTCCGTTCATTTTCGTTTATGAAGAATATCCATCGAGGGAAATGAATATTCTTGAATATTCCTTCATTTTCGTTTCTGAAGAATACCCATTGAGGAAAATAACTCATTCCGTTGATTTTCGTTTCTGAAGAATATCCATCGAGGGAAACGAATATTCTTGATTATTCGTTCATTTTTGTTTCTGAAGAATACCCATTGAGGAAAATGACTCATTCCGTTCATTTTCGTTTCTGAAGAATATCCATCGAGGGAAATGAATATTCTTGATTATTCGTTCATTTTTGTTTCTGAAGAATACCCATTGAGTAAAATGACTCATTCCATTCATTTTCATTTCTGAAGAATATCCATTGAGGGAAATGAATATCCTTGATTTTTCCTTCATTTTCATTTTTAAAGATTGTCCGTTGAGAGAAATGAGAGGATTATGCCTTGCATAATATTTGATGGTTTATTCTACGCAAATAGATAAACACCCTAGATTCCATGCAAGGCAATTATTTAACACAGCGTCACAGACAGACTCCTACAAATAAATTTCGGGACGAAATTTGCTAAAGTAGGGGAAACTGTGACACCTGTGCCTCTGCGACCATCAAACAAATACCAAACCAATGAAATATTGTATTTCATACTTGGTATTTATATAAATATGTGTATCTTTTGCACATATCAAATTCTTGTTCGATTTCAAGCTTTAAATCGCTTTCTGGAAGGTTATACGCGCACTGATGCATAAATATAACCAGATTAATGCAACGAACACCCCGGAATAGTGAAATAGGCTTAACATACCTTAAATAACCTTTACATAACTTAGAAATAAGTTTTGGAGGGTTTGGTGTGGCGAAATCAAGTTATTCGCTTACAGGGACAAATTTCGACAAACTGCGAAAGTATGCCGATTTGTACTGTAACGAACATTCTGGAACATGACCATAATTTAAACATACCCTAAATATCCTTTACATAGCTTAGAAATAGGATTTGAGGGGTTCGGTGTGCTAAAATAAACTTTTTGGTCATTCGGGGACTAAAAGCGTCAAAAAGTGCATAAGTTTGCATTTTCGCCCATATCTTACGTTCTGGATACATCCGGACATCCAAAACATTATGTAATCATTAAAATATTTTATTTTAATGATTGGCATGCTAAAATTCCATTTGTCGCGTAATTTGGATCGTTTTTCGTATTCGTTCGTGTTTCGTCGTAATTAACCGAACAACGCAACCGTACGACCAAACGAACCGACATCCGAGATATTTTTGAGCATGTTTCATGTTCCCTATACTTTAACTTCATTTTAGAGCCTTGAAATGGGATTAACGAGGCTTAAACGTGTCAAAAATGCATCAAAAACCATGTTTTGCACATTCAGGGACCAAAATTGACAATCTGCCATAGTTATCTTAGGAAGGGACCAAAATGAAAAATCTAAATTCCGACTTCTTCCAGATGTACCCCTCATTTTCACATTGTTTTAATGAAACTAGGGGCTCCCATGGTTTCACAAAACCATGGGCACATGTGTACGGATGATATCGAAGCTCGTTTTACGATGAACGATCTTAACGGTTGTGCAAAAACTATATAAACCCCACCCCACATTTGCCCAAACTCACATTTGATCTACTTTCATTCTCTAAGTTGAAGTCTT
>JARYGA010018341.1:0-24685 GCA_030545235.1 Helianthus tuberosus | reverse complement strand
ATTCAAGGACTATGATGATAATACGGGTTACTACGCTAGTCCATTTGTAAACTACCAAGTTCCTGGTGAACAAAGTCCGTTCATGACCTAAGATACTGACGGACAATGTTTTTTTGCCAACCTTTTAAACACACCGGGATATGATTTCATGGGGTTGAACCAAGATATTGTGGGACAAAGTTCTTTCGCCAACGCTACAAGTACGCCGGACTATGACTTCATGGGGTTGAACCAAGATCAAGCATCACAAATGATACACAAATATATTCATCTAATTCCAAAAATCTTCCATGCGTATGTTACACGCAAACATAACGTATTAGGTGATGGAAATTGTGGGTTTCGTACGACAGCTTCTGCTCTCGGGTACGGTGAAGATGAATGGTTATTTATCCGGAGATCATTAATGGAAGAGCTACTCGAGTTTAGAAATAAGTACACTAAGGCTTTCTTAGGCTCATTCGAAGATGTGTTCACGTCCTTGGCTTGGTCAGGATCGGGGGTTGCACCTGAAAAACACTGGATGATTATGTCAGAGGCAGGATTCTTGATTGCGAACAAGTTTAATGTGATCGTTCATTTTTTATCTCAAGAAAAAAGAAATAGTTCTACTTGTTTTTCGCTTTGGAGAGGCACTCACGAGTTCCAAGAAAAAAATAATTACAATTGCACACGTGAATGGTAACCATTTTATAATGGTAGAATTGCAAGGAGAGTATACAATTGCCAGCACAAACAACCTATGGAAATTAATGAGAGAAAATGATGCAGCTAGCTGAGAGAATATATGTGAATCACGTCAAAACATGTATAATTCTTGGATAACACAACCTGCTACATTTGCTGTTATAGATTAAAGATCGGTATGTAAATTATTAAATGATATTAGTTTTGTAAAAAAAGTACTTATTTTTATATAGTTTTTGTTACAACTATAAGTATAATTTGATAAATTATAACAATTAAAGAGTACTAATAAATAATATATATCATTACTACTACTACTATTACTAATAATAATAATAATAATAAATAAAAAGTGCATACTTCTTTTACTATTTAGTTATAATAATAACTAATAAACAAACAATAAATAAGTAATAATTAAAAAAAAAGACAACTAAAAGACAAAAAACACTAAAAATAAAATAAAAGTTATTGATGGATGTGATATATTTGTAAAGGGGGGTGTAATTAGTAAAGAGAGGGGGTGTAAATAGAACAGCCCTCTTAATAATTAACTAATTGGTCAAATATGATAATAAATGAAATAAGTGAAAAACTATTTAATATTTTACTATTATACCTTTTGTTCTTTTACTTTTTAATTAAATTTTATTCTCAAATGAATATTTATATATATGGATTATCTTTATCTATCCAAAGAATTTTGGAGAATGTTTCCTACTTTTTTGGTTTATCATTTTGTGACAACGATACGAAGAAAATGAAAGTTTTAGATTATTGTTTATCCATTTTCATTCTTTATATTTTCTAGTCTTATTTATTACTATAAATCACAACGAATACAATAGAATTTTATAAATACATATATGATTTTATGAATATAAAATCCGTTTTTTATACACTAAAGGATATAATTCCATGACTTAGAGAAAAAAAAACTTAAACTGCTTATTTTATTATCGAAAAATCTCTCCCTATATATATATATATGGAGAGAGAGAGAGAGAGAGAGAGAACACAACAAATGTTATTTCCTAAATTACATTAATTAATCATAATCTAGTAACTAGTTGATGCCTGAAATAAAACTTGGGTGTTTTTTACAAGAGGCAAATAAAACTTTGGTATTTTTTACCATAGGCAAAATCCCTTTTATCACTCAGCAAATGGTATGAAAAAAATTGTTTTATAAATCGACGGATATATTCCAAGAAAATTGTTTTATAAATCGACAGGGAGAAGAGATATGAAAAAAAAAAAAAAAAACCACAAAGCATGACACGTGAAGCAGTTCTTTTGGAAGCTAGTTAATAGGGAAGTGACAAGTTTTCTTCTTTGGTCCTCACGTCAACGTGTGGTGGGCTGCTATTGCTTCCCATCCCAATTTTCTTTAATATAATATAATTATTTTACCGTAACATGAATTATCTAAATATGTATTAAATATAATATTTTAAATATATAATCCTTGTGTAAACATGGTTGAGGAAAGGGAGCGGAACATGACACACCCTATACCATGTCTTTATCAAACGGAAAAAGTTCAAGTTACCATAATTCAATAGTAGCAAGATTATGCATGTTCTATATTATAAAAATGACCATAAATATACAATCTTATTTATACAAGAATCTAATTTTCTAAGTCTTTTTTATGTAGCTCAGATTTTTTTTTATTTAATTATTATTATTATTATTATTGAACTCTGAAAAGAACTTATCATCCAAAACTAAACACCATGTTAAAAACATATGTTTTTTCACAAAGAATAAATATTCAAAGGCTCCGACAATTTGTCATGTCAGATTATTATATACGGGCTGTTTAACGTTATACAGCCTGTACACAGGATGTGAAATTAAGATTTTAGGGTGTGGCTTTATTAGGACCCTATTCAAATCACGTGTGAAAAAACTTGTCTTCCAAATGAAATGATTCATATAAGAACTACTAGATCAAATCAACTATTAAAGATAAAGACAAATGTTGATATGAAGAATTGTTGTTGAAGGATCAACTATTGGCTATAGACAACAATTGTTTTATAGGGCTGTTGTTTTAGCTAAAATGTAATAGTCTTTGCATTAATAGTCGCTTGTAAGATTACCAATTTCGTTCATGAGGTTTTGTTACTTTTGCGACTTTCGTCCAAAGCTTTGTTTTTTCATATTTGGATTCAAAAGGTTTGAAATCTTGTCATTTTCATCCACCAAACTAACTTTGTTTGTTTAATATGTTAACTTGAAAGGTATTTTAGTATTATTTGTTAACTACAGTACAAGTTTATGATGCATAAGGTACATCATCGTTGCTTCTCTCTCTCTCTCTCTCTCTCTCTCTCTCTCTCTATGTGACTTTTGTACAAAGGTTTGTTTTTTCGCATCTGGATTCAAAGGGTTTGAAATCTTGTTATTTTCATCCACCAACTAACTCAGTTTGATTATTATGTTAACTTGAAGGGTATTTTACTATTTTTTAATTAAAGTACAAGTTTATGAGCAATCTAACAAAGAAATAGATCACTGGAAACAATGCCTGAGGAGAATAAGTCATTTTGCCACTGTAATTTTTTTTATTTATTGTTATAATAATAATAATAATTGTACTAATAAATTATGAATATTCACACACGCACGCGCGTACGTGTGCGCGCGCGCGCACACACACACACACATATATATATATATAGGGTGATGTTCTAGAGTAAACACTAGTGTATTTGTGAACTAAGTTAACAAATCCTGACCATTGATTTACATTATTAAATTATAAAATACACTAGTGTATTTTCATCATCAAATCATGTCCATTGATTTACACTTGTGTATTGCTAATCAAGGGCTAGGATTAGTTCACACAGTTCATTATCAAATGGGTTGTTCACAAATAGACCTGACCATATATATATATAGGGTCAGGATCTAGAGAAAACGGTGGAAAGTGTGAGAACGGTGAGAATGCTTATGAATCGTCTGATCAAAACAATCTATGGACTAGATTGACGCGGTGGCGTTTTCGTAAATAATATCAATTTTATTACGTGGACGCGCTTCATTAAGGGTAAAAAAGTCTTTTGACTACTTCACACAAAACGTCATCTCATGAAATAAAATGCCAAAACATATAGCAAACACCATTCTAACTAAAACGCCATTAGATATAAAACGCCAAACTTAATTATAATAAAATTCCGCCTAAAAAAACCGCCAAAAAAATACTATATATACAACATCTCAGACCTTTAATTAAAAACACACACAAAACCCAAACGCCATATTTAATATATAGCATTCGTCTTAGAAACGCCAAAAAACCCAAACATTAAATATCTTCTAAACCAAAAAGTTTATTTGAAATTCAGTTTGGTTGTCTGTAAGGTTTCACTCAACGTAATGGGCAAAAATCCTTAAGTGAGGATATTGTCCATTTCATTAAGTAAAATCTTATTGACTTTATCATCAACGTCCTTCCAATTTATAACGCCAAAACATACATCAACTTTATTGAGGTTTGTTGTCAATAAAGTTTAGCTGTATGTGGTGGACAACATTGTCAGTTATCTTTCTTAACCGAGGATTTACAATATTGTCCATCTCATACAGCAAAACATTATTGATTTTAGCATGATCAAAAATTTGAAGGTTAAGATGCTTTTATTTAGTGACGTTCTTTTTATCGGTAAAACGCCAAAATTAAAAAATAAAACATCGTTCAATGGAAATTCAAGGATTGTTGGCTGAAAGGGTATAAACTCAATAACATTTTGCTGCATGAGATGAACAAATATTATAGAAAAAGAGGCTGATTTCAGACTTTCGCTTCCAGACGGCGACAAAAAAACTACTTAAAAAAAAATAAAAAAAAAGTCATACGAAAGTCGAAACAGCCAGTGAAGATGCTTCAAAAGAAGAAAGAGACTGGTGACAGTGAAATTTGGAAGATCAATATATATATTTTTTTAATTTTCTTTTTCAGTTGATTGTTATATAATAACAACGTCATATCTAATAAAAACGCCACAAAGCCAAATGCTTGTCAAAACGCCAACATGCCATAAAACGCCCCCAAAACTACCAAACCATAATAAAATTACTTTGGACAAGAATTATAAAAAACCCAAAAAATAAAATAAAATAAAATAAATAAAAACCAAACTTGAAAAATGTAACTAGAAACAGTAACTAAAAATCAGCAAAACTGAAGAGATGGAAAATTTATTATATTAGGATCTAAAACGCCAAACTTGAAAGATGGGATGTGTTACAGACTTCAGAGATAAATCTTATAAAAAACAATAATTACAAACAGTAAATGAAACGACGAATACTTTATTATAATAATGCACCGCATACCTTAGGCGCCAAAAAGACAACCTATAAAATGAAACGTCTCAACAACTTCCATTTGATCAAACCAAAAAAACAAACGCCAATACTACCAAATACCACTCACTGTAAAACGCCAAAAAAATAAAAAATTAAAGATGGCTAATATGCTTTCTTGGATATTCAGTATTGTTCTTGGTCAAGTTTCACTGAATAATTTGTTAGCAGAGGGAGGTAACTCAGTAAGATTTTGCTGTATGAGATGGATAAAAATTCAAGAAAAATATACTGATGACAGTCTTATGTCATTTTGTATTCTTTGTTCTTGAAGAAGGCTTGGATGAGGAGAAGAGATCAATGACACTGAAGAGTGGGATGATTATAAAGATGAAGAAAAAGTGAAAAACCCACCCACACGTCATAGATCTATGTCCCCAAACATCTACAAAAAGCCACTTCAACAGACGAGCAGGCAAAATAATCAAACCGATGGGTTTGTTAAGTTGTACATAAAACGCCATATATTTGGTGACAGTTCTTGTACTATTAAAGAAGAGAGAGACCGATGAAAGTGAAGATTGTGAAGAGAGATCCGACTAGGAATTTTACTTTATTTTCTTCGCTTCTTTTTTTTCCCTGTGGTTGTAATATATTCTTACAATTGTAAAACGCCAAAATGTATATAAAAAATAATAGAATAATGAGCCATCTTGTTTAAAACACCTTGAAAAACGCCATTCAGATAGATTTCCTGACCCCCCCGGGGTTCCAATGGCATAGGATTTGAATAAACGCCATAAACGCCAAAATGTTAATACAATGAAACCATTAAACGCCATTAATTATTGGATTTAGTTAACGCAAAAAATCTTAAACCCCAAAAATAAAACAATATTAAAAGCGGAACTGGAAAAGCAGAAGATAAAAGGACAAAAAAGCTCCCCCGCCCTTCTCTATGCCGCGTGACACGTGTTTGGCCAGGATGCGTTCTCACCGTTCTCACACTTTTGAGCGTTTTCTCCTGATCCCGTTTCTATATATATAGGTTGTGAGTTGGCTACAAAGTGGATTTTTCCTACAAAGTGTAGGAAGTGTTTTGGTGATGACATGTGTCATCTCTGGTATTTAAATAAAGGGGAATTGGCCTCTAATAATTCCACCTAGACCTTATTGGCCATTAATAATCCCACCTCAGAATATTCCCCCCAACAGTCCCACCTTTCACCTATTTTTTCTACAATGGTCCCCCGTTAAAAAAAATTAACGTAGTTAAGCTTTTTTCCAAATTACAAACAAATTTTTTAGGGCTTTCGATCAGGACGATGATATGAGTCCATTGATGTAAAACTTACTTCCAAATGGTGCTCCAAGTGACTTGATTTTGGTTAATTGGAAATTTAAACACCCGAATTGAAGCGTCGTTTTCATCGTTTGGAGCACCGTTTCGAAGCAAGTTTTACATCAATGGACTCGTATTGTCGTTCTAATCAAAAGCCCTAAAAAATTTGTTTGTAATCTGGAAAAAAGCTTAACTCCGTTAAGTTTTTTTAACGGGGGACCATTGTAGGAAAAATAGGTGAAAGGTGGGACTGGTGGGGGGGAATATTCTGAGGTGGGATTATTAATGGCCAATAAGGTCTAGGTGGGATTATTACAGACCAATTTCCCTTAAATAAAAGAGTATAATTGTAATTGACTAATAAGTTATTTATGGTAGAGATAATTATAATTCACTGACTGAGATTTTTATGGAAACTCTTTATTCTAAAAACCATGATTGATTCAGTTATGTAAACCACATTAATAACATTCTTCATCTCACACTCATCCCATCTTTCATTAAAAGTACGCAAACGTAAAACACATTAACCTATTCTTGACGTTGTTTTTATCAACATCTGGTTTCTTCACATTTGGTTGTATTAGTTTCACAATAAAAATAGTATCCTTCATTCACATTTATCCGATCCTTCATCCAAAGTTTGAAACACCAACACATTAATTATTTCTTGACGTGTTTAATAAGTTTCTAGTTTCTCCACATTGTGTTTTATCAGTTTCCAGTTTCTTCACATTGTGTTATATCAATTTCACTCCTTCATGACACAATCATCTTATCCTTCATTCGAAGTCCGAAATACAAACACACTAATTATTTGTTGATATTGTGTTTTATCTATTTCGAGTTTCTTCATGTTGTGTCATATCAGTTTTCACAATAGCACCCTTACACATAAAACACATCAGTGCCTGAAAAACATAATATAAACACACCCAACATCTATAACACATTTCTGGTTCTCTTTACAGGCATACAATCCTATATGAACTCATGAAACACAACATTTTAACTTACAACTCTTGGTGGCACGGCCCCGTGCTTGTCTTCTGGTCTGTTGTTTTGGTCTTGGGGTGTACTTGGAGGGTATGCATGGTGTGTCAACTCTTCTTTCTTGTATTTATGTTGGTTTTCGATGTTAATTTGTTCCTTTTGTACATTTAACTTCATTTAGTTCTGAAAATCAAAAGTATACAAAGAAACGTACTTTTTTTCAAAGTTTGTACATATTAAGGGTTTATTTTATGCCTTGTTTGATATAATTTATGTGCTGCATTAATATGTCGCATTTAGAGTGTCGGGTATCCAAATTCTTTTATTCTTGTTTTTTGTTTATTTACAATCCCATTCGACATGATTTATTTAGAACACTTTTCAAGAAAAATATATTGTTAGGCATAACATGCCTCTTAAAATTCCATTAAGCTATATACAATTTCATACACCTCACAAGTGGTCACTCAACACTCGGCCGAAGATGTATAAGCGAAACACTTGGTCCCGGTGTGTAACTTACTCCTACCATAGACTTGACATGCAATCAAACCTCCTCCTTTTTTACATAACCTTTGTAAATATCAAGAGGACTTTTAAATGGTAGGTTTTGGCTAGGGGCATGGATTTTTGTTTGGGAAGTGATGAAAGGCGTAAAAATGTCAGTTTTCTTTTGAAAATTTTATTTGTTTGTGACGTTGATACAAACAATACAATCTATTAACTTTTAAGCAAGAAATTTGAGACTTGCTGAATTATTTCAAACAACTAAGTGTGTGTGTATGTGTGTCTATATATATATATATATATTAGAATATACACAAGATAACTAGGTCACATTTTTTCATTTTTCAAAAGAACCGAATTTTTACTAAAATAAAAGGGTGTAAAAGTAAAAAGGATTATATGTGATTGTTGCAAAGTTGTAATTTTGCAAGTTTTGAAACGAAAGGTTTATGCTCAAAGGGGTTAATTAGGGTATTTTGGTTTTGGTGGGGAGATAAAAAAAAATAAGGTTTAAATAAAAGGGTTATAGTCCTAATGCCTCAACCATTTATTTACTTGGATTAGTCGGTAAGGACCGGGAATGCATTATCTTGGCAAGTTCTTGTCACAACCCTGACCCGTACCACGGTTCAGGCGCCACGAGACAGAAAACCCGTGGTACTGGTGTTTATTAAATTGCAACAAAAATTTCATTTGGACCGGGTGTTAGGAAGAATAATATCAGAGTTTTGAAAAACACCGAATTATTTTATTTAATAACGATGGGGTAAACCCCGTATTTACAGAAAAAGGAATTTCACTAGGGAAATCCTTAAATTACAGAAAGCATGTTTTATTTCTAATTTACTGAGCCACTTTGTTTAAGCTGAAGCGCTTCGCGGCACTTTTCCTTTCTTCACAATAAATTACCTGAAATATGTTTTAAAACAATTTGATCAGCGAAAATACTGGCGAGTGCATTCAATTTATACAAAAGACACATTGTTATAATATACAGTATTAAGAGCTATTACAATGTTTATATCAATCAATTACCCCAAATCGGTATTTGTCACTCGACCGGATCTGTGACTATAGTCATATCACACATTGGCTAACCCGTTGTCCAATGGTGAAGTTTATCAAGTTGTGTATACAAAACCCCACATACCGGCAGTAATTGTAGATTACAAAGACTTAATCACTGTAATTACAACTTTGAAAACAAGTAGGGTTTTGAAAGCAAGTTGATAAAATAGAATGACTCACATTGCAGGTTTAAACTGTCAAAGCTTGCCTACTGGTTAAGCTGGTAAACCTAATTAAATATACAATGCAAACGAATTAGGTTAGTAACTTAATACAACATTTACGATAATCGCGAGATCGAAACCCTCACGACGAATGACAAAGTATAGCCGAGTATCGGCAGCACTTAAACATCCATCGGATCGGTTTTAATCGATCGGATATAGTACCGTAGCAGTGATCGAGTTATTACCCTTATATCGCTGCTGAGCTTCGAGGTTTCGATTGTAATTTGAAAGAAACAGAGAAACGATCAACGAAATGAGCAAAATTTTACATCGTAATGTGAAATCTGATCAAGTCCCAGACCCCTGGCTTTATAGCCTGTTTTGAACTGGCCCGCGTGTCGTGCACGGCTTAGCCATCCCTGGCGAGTGTCGCGGGGCTAGGCCATCTAGCCTAGGCTAGCCTTGTGTCGAGTATAGCCTGGAAATGTGTCGAGTTTGAATGCTACATGTCCAGAATTCGTTTCACGAGTCGCAGAAGAATTAGGGGATCTCCCCCTTGAGTGTTGGGGGGCCCTGTTGCTAGTTTCGTCTGTTTTTCCGTTTCGAGTCGCACCGTACTACTTGGGGGTTCCAATTAGGGTTTCTTAGTGTGCCTTTTAGGAATGGGTAACGGAAATTTTGTGAGGTTGTTACATCCTCCCCACCTTGTTTAAAATCTCGTCCTCGATATTTACTGAAACCGGTAAGGATACTTTCGTTTCATTTCTGATTCCAGTTCCCATGTGTATTTTGGTCCTCTTTTTTAATCCCATTTTACTTGACCGAGATTAATCTCTTGTGTTTGAGGTTTTTGACCTTTCTATCTTCTATTTGCAGAGGTCGTTCAACAAATTTTAACTTTTCATTTACCTCTATGTCCTGAAGAGGTACTACCAGTGATTCATCAGATGAACATTTCTTAAGATTACATACATGAAATACATCATGTACGCCGGCTAATTCTTCGGGTAGTTGTAACTGATAAACGACTGGTCCTATTCGTTGGATAACTTTAAAAGGTCCGACATACCTTGGACTTAACTTTCCTTTCTTACCGAATCGGACTACTCCTTTCCAAGGAGAAACTTTCAATAGCACTTTGTCTCCAACTTGAAATTCTAACGGCTTTCGTCGATGGTCGACATAACTCTTTTGGTGATCTTGTGCGGTTTTTAACCTTTATTTGATTTGAGTTATCTTGTCGGTGGTTTCTTGCACAATCGCGGGACCTGATAATTGACTTTCTCCTATTTCTGCCCAGCATACTGGCGTCCGGCACTTTCTTCCATAAAGTGCTTCGAATGGAGCAGCATTAATGCTTGTGTGATAATTGTTGTTATAGGAGAATTCTATTAATGGAAAATTTTCGTCCCAATTTCCACCAAAATCTATAACACACGCCCTCAGCATGTCTTCTAAAGTTTGAATTGTCCTTTCACTTTGTCCATCTGTTTGGGGGTGGTATGCTGTACTTAAGTTTAGTTGCGTCCCCATGGCTTGTTGGAAACTTTTCCAAAAATGTGAAGTGAAACGACTATCTCTATCAGATGCAATACAGAGTGGAACTCCATGTAATGATACTACTTCATCCACATATAGCTTAGCTAGCTGTTCCATGCTAAAGGTTTCCTTCATTGGTATGAAATGAGCTGATTTGGTTAATCGATCCACAATCACCCAAATTGCATCGTTACCTTTTTTGGTTTTGGGTAACTTAGTAACAAAACCCATTGTTATTAATTCCCATTTCCATACAGGCATTTCTAACTGTTGAAGTAATCCTAAAGGTTTCTGATATTCCGCTTTAACTTGTGAACAAGTTAAACACTTAGAAACGTAACTAGTTATATCCTTTTTCATTCCTATCCACCAAAAACTATTCATCAAATCTTGATACATCTTGTTGCTACCAGGATGCATCATATACCTAGATCTATGGGCTTCCTCTAATATTCTATCTCGTAGATTTCCTTGTATAGGTACCCAAATTCTTGTCTTATAGAATCTCCAAATTCCATCAGTTTCTTGTTCTAATTCCTTTATTCTTCCTTTCATTCCTTCAGCATCATCCTTAATTGCTGTTTCCTAGATATTCTTTAGTTGTTCCATTAAATCTAACTGCAGATTTAACCTAACAGCACGTACTCGTCTTTGCTTCTTATGATACTTACGCCTTAAGGCATCTGCTACTACATTTACTTTTCCGTCGTGATATTGAATATCACAGTCGTAATCACTTAAGATTTCCATCCACCTTCTTTGCCTCATGTTAAATTCTTTTTGCCCAAAAATATATTTCAAACTCTTATGATCTATAAAAATGGTAAACTTACTAGCATACAGATAATGTCTCCAAATTTTAAGGGCAACAATTATTGCTCCTAATTCTAGGTCATGAGTTGTGTAATTTTCCTCGTGCTTTTTCAATTACCTTGATGCATAAGCGATCACTTTCTTACGTTGTATCAATAGGCATCCCAATCCTATCTTAGAAGCGTCACAGTAAACTACAAAATCTTATGTTCCTTCTGGTAATGCAAGAATTGGTGTATTTGTTAATCTTTGCTTTAAGATTCTGAAGGCTTCTTCTTGCTTAGGTCCCCATTCAAACTTAACCATTTTACATGTTAACTTAGTAAATGGACAACTATCTTGGAGAATTCTTGGATAAACCGTCTATAGTATCCAGCTAGACATAGAAAACTTCAGACTTCTGTAGCTGACTTATGGACTTTCCAGTTTGTGATAGCTTCTATCTTTGAAGGATCTACGTGAATTCCTTCATGATTGACCATGTGTCCTAGGAATTGCACTTCTTGTAACCAAAATTCACACTTAGAAAATTTAGCATAAAGCTTTTCTTTCCTTAACAGGGTTAAGAGTACATGCAAGTGCTCACAGTGCTCATCCTTGCTTTTGTAATAAATAAGTATATCGTCAATAAAGACAATTACAAATTTATCCAAATACGGTTTACATATCCTATTCATCATGTCCATAAATATTGCAGGAGCATTTGTTAATCCGAATGGCATGACTGTAAACTCGTAGTGACCATACATAGTTCTGAAAGCAGTCTTAGGAATGTCCTATTCCTGTACTTTCAGTTGATAGTATCCAGAGCGCAAATCTATCTTAGAGAAATACCTAGCTCCCTGAAGTTGATCAAAGAGATCATCAATTCTAGGTAGTGGCTATCGATTCTTAATGGTAACCGTATTTTATTCTCTATAATCGATACACATTCACATTGACCCATCTTTCTTTTTCACGAACACCACAGGTGCTCTCCAAGGGGATGAACTTGGTTGTATAAATCCTTTTCCTAACAATTCATCTAATTGCTTTTTCAGTTCTAACATCTCCGTTGGTGCTAAATAATAAGGTGCCTTAGCAATTGGAGCAGTTCCCGGTACTAGATGAATTCTAAATTCTACTTCCCTATCTGGTGGTAATCCAGGTAGATCTTCTGGAAATATATCAGGGTATTATGATACTACCAGAATTTCCTTAAGTTCCTTGCCTTTAGTGTTAATGGTTATTGAAATCATATACACTACACCTTGCTTCTGTACGTAACTAGCGGCTTTCAACTGAGATGAATTTCATTGGCTTTCTCGGCTTATTTCCTTTGATTAGGATCATCTCTCCTATCAGTGCACAAACCTCTACAGAATTCTGATCACATAGAATTCGTGCATGGTTAGCTACTAACCAATCCATTCCTAATACTATGTCGAATCCTTCTAAATTCATAGGTAGAAGGTTTGCAGAGAACTTATGTCCTAACAGTGTTATTTTTCCTTCTTAAAGTACTTCACGTATAGCAATAGGGTTTCCTTCGGCCGTTTCTACCTTACAAGCTTGACTAAGTTTGGATAAAGGATGATTAAGAACTTAGCAAAATGTAGTATTTATAAAACTTTGGTTTACACCAGAGCCAAATAATACTTTTGCATAAACGTCATGGATAAAGAACGTACCGGCGATTACATTGGAAATCATAGCTGCCTCTTGCGTTGTTAGTTGAAATGCCCTTACGTTCTTCTTGTTAGTTCCGCCGGCCGCTTTAGCTTTGTTGTCAGGTGTCTTGGCGAATTTAGGGAAATTTGGCTTAAAATGCCCTGCCTCCCCGCAATTGAAGCATATCGTAGATTTCTTCCTACAATCTTCCTCTCGGTGCCCCGGTATTTTGCTAAAATTGCAGTACTCCTTACATTTTCCAAAATGCTTCCTTTTACAGGTTCTACAAAAAGGCAGAGCAGAAGACTGCCCGACTCCCTTCTTCTTGTTATTATTATTATTATTATTATTATTATTACCCGAGTAGAAACCTTGGGTAATCTTTTGAGCCAAATCCTTCTTCCTATTCTCATCCCTCGTACGAACTAATCCGTCAGTCAAGGTATTGGCCAATTCGACAGTGTCGTCGATAGTCCGAGGTCTAGCAGCCTTGACTATATAGCGGATTTTGCTAATCAATCCCCAAATATAGCGAGAAATAAGTACAGGTTCTGGCGAAGCCAGAGTCGGTACTATTCTTGCATACTCGAAGAATTTTGACGTATACTCACGACACTTAATATCCACCATTCTATGGTTCAAGAACTGATTTGCCATTTGTTCTTTTTCATAGGAAGGACAGAACTTCTTTTCAATTATTTCCCTAAATCCTTCCCAACTCATAGCATAAGCCATGTTGCTTCCTTTAGCTTGTAGGACAGTGTTCCACCATTCTAATGCCTCCTCCTTGAAGAGATTGGAAGCATACATTACTTTGTCTTCCTCTGAACACTTACTTATTTTGATAACAACTTCTGTCTTTTCTAGCCATCGTAGGGTAGTAGGAGCTCCTTCACTGCCCGCAAATTCAGTTGGTTTGCAGGCTAGAAACTCCTTATAAGTACAACCCGTTGTTATTACTTTCATCTTATTAGGTAATGGGGCTTTGATAATATTATCATTGCCTCCATTTACGCTATAACTGAAATTATCATCAGGGGTGCATTTGCTATTGTCATCTTTGGAAGGTTCGACCGGGTTTTTAACATCTGCTATGATTGCTGGGATATCATTGGCTATGCCCTGAGCAACTATATTTTCTATATCTTCTCTATTTAGCGAATTTTCCTGGTTGTTCTGACCCGATTGATTAACTTCGTTTGACATCTGAATTACAGACATATTACATGGATTAATATCACAAAATAGATAGCAAATAAACAAACATTGTAATCATAATATAAACTAAGTTAACACGTATACCCAAAATTGTCGATCATTGCGACGTTTAGATTTATATATATATATATATATATAGATGCATCCGTACACAACCACATATTTACAGATATTTTATTTATTTAGTAGGTGATATATATATATATGGGGACGAATCATGAGAAAACTAGTTTAAATAAGAAAACCAAAAAACTAACTAAAAAAAGCCTAAAAACATACACAACTTTTTTTTTTACAATTTTTTTAGAAAAAAATCGCTAGTTTTTATGCATGGAAAAAAATTAAAAAAAAAAATATTTTGTTGTATTGCACATGTGCACTAATACGGATATAATGCATGTGTGTAGTACACATATAATGCACATGTGCAGTACACAAATTTTTTTTTGAAAATTTTTTTTTATATATATAAAAATAGCGATTTTTTTATAAAAATTTGTAAAAAAAAATTTTTGGTATATTTTTAGCTTTTTTTTAGGCTTTTTTAGTTAGTTTTCTAATTTTCTCATTTAGATGTAGTTTTCTCATGATCCCCCCCATATATATATATATATATATTCAACATATTAATATTATACAAACACCTATGCTATTGTTAGCCCGCCTCAGAAGTGGAACTCTCACTCGTCTTATTTCTAGACGAGACTTTCACCCACTGTTTAGATTCTGTTTCCCATGTCCACCAACTCTTCGACGTAATGGCGCAACTCAGCAACATTTTCTGGGTTCATAGGTGGAAAGGTGGCAGGAGCATGTTCAAATTGTGGGTGTATGGGTTGGGATTGTTCATCAGATTTTGGAATTGCCAATCATTCATCCACCACTCGTCAATTTGATCAGGAAGTGGCTGTAGGTTAACGACAGGAGTATGAATGGCGGGTTCAAGGTTTATAGGTAGTTCAGCTTGGACGGGAGTATTCACGAGGTTTTCATCAACTGGACCAAACAAATCGCAGTTTGCTAGCTTTCTGTCTGATTCTTCCCATGGTGGGAATGCTGGGTCCTGATTGGAGCTTTCTCCCAAAACCTCTTTTCCTTTTGGTTCCACTGTTTTCTTGACCTTTTGGGCTGCAGGTTTCTTCTTTCTTCCCCTTTTCCAGTCCAGATTTCTCCTTCTTTTCTTTGGCTTTGGTTTCTCCTGGGCTTGGAATACAATTGGTTCATCTGGCTCGGCTTGGTACCCCGCCTGATTTTCAGTGGTCTCCATATTCGTAGGATTTATGGAGAAGTTTTGAAGAGCCTCCGATAACTCATTCATACTGTTAGTCACAAATAATGAAACACAAAATTCCAAAATTAAATATTAGTTATTACAAATAAATTTCACAGAAGCATCAAATCCCTGACTATTAAATTATGTATTTTCAAAATACTTAATTAGCTTAAACCAGTGGCTCTGATACCACCTTTTCTGTCATGGCCCCGACCCATACCCCGGTTCAGGCGCCGCGAGACAGAAAACCCGTGGTACTGATGTTTATTAAATTGCAGAGGAAATTTCATTTGGACTGGGTGTTAGGAAGAATAACATCAGAGTTTTGAAAAACACCGAATTATTTTATCTAATAACGGTGGGGTAAACCCCGTGTTTACAGAAAAGGAATTTCATTAGGGAAATCCTTAAATTACAGAAAACATGTTTTATTTCTAATTTACGGAACCACTTTATTTAAGCTGAAGTGCTTCGCAACACTTTTCCTTTATTCACAGAAAATTACCTGAAACATGTTTTAAAACAATTTGATCAGCGAAAATACTGGCGAGTGCATTCAATTTGTACAAAAGACACATTGTTATAATATACAGTATTAAGAGCTATTACAATCTTTATATCAACCAATTACCCCAAATCGGTATTTGTCACTCGACCGGATCTGTGACTATAGTCATATCACACATTGGCTAACCCGTTGTCCAATGGTGAAGTTTATCAAGTAGTGTATACAAAACCCCACATACCGGAAGTAATTGTAGATTACAAAGACTTAATAACTGTAATTACAACTTTGAAAACAAGTAGGGTTTTGAAAGCAAGTTGATAAAATAGAATGACACACATTGCAGGTTTAAACTGTCAAAGCTTGCCTACTGGTTAAGCTGGTAAACCTAATTAAATATACAATGCAAACGAATTAGGTTAGTAACTTAATACAACATTTACGATAATCGTGAGATCGAAACCCTCACGACGAATGACAAAGTATAGCCGAGTATCGGCAGCACTTAAACATCCATCGGATCGGTTTTAATCGATCGGATAGAGTACCGTAGCAGTGATCAAGTTATTACCCTGATATCACTACAGAACTTTGAGTTTTCGATTGTAATTTGAAAGAAACAGAGAAAGATCAACGAAATGAGCGAAAATTTTACGTCGTAATGTGAAATCTGATCAAGTCCCAGACCCCTGGCTTTATAGCCAGTTTTGAACTGGCCCACGTGTCACGCACGGCTCAGCCGTCCCTGGCGCGTGTCGCGGGGCTAGGCCATCTAGCCTAGGCTAGCTGATATGCACAAAATGCAACATATAAATTACATCAATTGTGGCATAAAACTAACCCTTTTTAGTACTAATGTTGGAAAAAGTGTGTTTTTGTCTTCCTTTTGTATTTTCAGGATTAAATGAGCTCAAATGAACTAAAGAAGCAAAAAGGCAGCTAAATCTAACATGAATGCAAGAAAAGGAAAACAAACGTGGCATGCCCGACCCCCCGACAGCATCTTCCCAAGCAAAAACAAGAGAACAGAAGGCTGAACACGCCCCGTGCTCAGTGAGCACGGGGGCGTGCCCAAGTGTCAGCAGAAAAGACAAAGCTGTAGAAGCTTCTATCAGCCACCACAGGGTCGTGCTCAGCGGACACGGGGTCGTGGTCAACTCTAAGATTCGCAGAATCTAGGGAAATCTTGATAGTACAGATACGCTTCTGCACACGGGGGCGTGCCCAGCGGACACGGGGGCGTGGTCAACTAATGCAGACAAACTGCAATTAATGAAGAAAGAGAAGGAAGGTGGACACGGGGCCGTGCCCGAGTCTTTGTTCAGCCTATAAATAGGGGTGCTTGGCTCATTTGCAAACCATCCCTTGGGACACCACCTCTCTCACACTTCACCCACCACCCACCACCATCACAACACCATCATCCACCACCATCATCCATTGTCCATCATAGAGTGTGTGAGTCGTCTCGGGATCCAAGATTGATCGTATGAGTTCTTGACAATCAAAGGCCATGTTTGCCTAAGTCTCTTACATCACTTGGTGAAGACAAGTGTCTAGTGTAATACTTTTTATTTTTAATCTTTTCGCACTTTTTATTTGGTTATGTATTAATGACTTTAATAACTAGTTTCTTATGTTGAAGGTGATTCTTCCTTATCGTTTGTCTGTGGTTTCTTAGCATTATTTTACTGTCTATATAAAATAAAAGATTTTCACCATTCATATCTCCACGGTCTATATGGAGATATGTTGGCTACCTGGTCGGGGGTTAAGGGAACGGTTTGGTAAGAGTCTTGCCTTGTTTAGTGTATAGATCCTGCAAGGACCTGGGTCAAATTTAGTAGGACCTCCTTCAATACCCACCGGTATTGGATGGCGGGGGTCCAAACTCTTTGATCCCCTCATATGTAAGCTACTATTAATACTTTAACCCGGCTACTTAGGACTGTATCCCTGCTGACTCAGACTACTTAGCCGAGGGTAATGTCACTTTCAAAAGAGGGGCCTACCATAACATGCATTAATAACTTAATTAATTATCTTTCAATAATCCGACCCTTTAGGATTGTATCCTTGCTGACTCAAACTACTGGGTTGAGGGTAATGTCACCTTCAAAAGAGGGGCATACTGCAATAACTAAGATAATCTCTTAAAAAGTGCAAAAGTGCGGAAATAATCAAAGGTTACATTAAACACGAGTCGGAGCCAAGTGATTCATCTTGTCTATCTGTTTTTATTTTATTTTTCAGCATTTTAGTTAGTTTTTATTTTTCTAGTTTAAAAACATTTTTCTAACTTTTGATTTGATTAGACGTTGAGGATAAACCGGTACTAAAAGCTCTTGTGTCCTTGGACAACCTCGGTATCTTGCCAACACTATACTACTCTCACGATGGGTGCACTTGCCCATATGTGTGTTTGATGTTAGTAAAATATCGTGTTTTATAAATTTAAAACTTGACTAACGTGTAAAAAGGGCTTAAAATATACTTAAACTTATATACACACTCGCACACATCAAGTTTTTGGTGCCGCTGTCGGGGACACAAGGATTTTAAGAAAGTTAGGAATCAACGGCCTAATCGTTTTTACTAATTTTTCTAATTTTTTTAGGATTTTTCTTAATTTTTCAGCTTCTGCAGAACTCAGCACGAGCCGTGCCTGCTGTACACGCCCCGTGCCCAATCATTGGAACTGGCAATCCTGTTTTAAGTCAGACAGTAAGCTGAACATGGGACAGTGCCCACTCAACACGCCCCGTGCCCAAGATTCAGTTACTGAAAACAGAACCGTAAGATCCCGACGGTTGGTAATTTCTGACACAAACATGAGAGATACTGATATTTTTTACATTCGGCACTCTTATGGTACATGGTGTCAAATATGTGGTGGCTCCCATAAAGAATTAGAATGTTATTTTCTAAATTATAAACCCCACTATATAGACCCATTGTTTTCTTGTAGCCTTAAGAGAGGCGAAAGTAAAAATAATCCCTATCTCTCCCTCGAATGCTCTCAACCTGATATTCTAGGAGAAATGCTTCTTGATGAACTATTTCAAATGGAAGATCTAATTCTTAATTGGTTAAAAGAACTTAGGATAGATTTCAATAATTTATCTCAAGACGATAACCAAGAAGAATTGTTGGGATCGCATTCAAACAACTTCGTTGTTCCCGATGTTACCTCTAACTCTAGCGAGGACTTGAGCGATAGTCGTCCCTGTATCGATTGTGCCGTGAAGGACTCTCCATCGACTTCGTTCGGTGCATACATAGACCTGAGCGATTTGGCACACACCTTCTTTAACGAGAGCCCGGGAAAGGGTTGGACTTGTCCACCTACATTTAGCATAGGAATCACCCTCACCGATAACCTCTTGCGTTCTCGTCTTAATCTAGAGCAATTAAGGTATCTTAGGCACTTTGGGGTTGTTCCATCCAGTAAGGAACCACCCGATCCGGAAAAGTTCCTTAGAAATAGACGAAACTTTATAGACATCCTCTAGACACGGGGCCGTGTCTAGGTCAACACGCCCCCGTGTCCACCAAAAGATTCCCGCCTGATTACGTGTCAGATTACGGACAAAATGTGTCAGGTTCTTGCCTGCACACGGGGCCGTGTCCAGCCGACACGGTGCCGTGTGCAGCGTGCTGTCGTTTTCTATAAATGCAGCCAAGAATCCTGCACATTTAAACCATTCCAGGGACAGAGATTTAGGGAATCTTCTCACATACCATCCTAGGTATTTTCTAAAAGAAGTTTCTCAACAACCTTCTTGTCCTTTCCTCTTTTATCCACTTTCATCTTCTTCAATTTTTCCTTTGTGCTTCCATTAAAGCTTGAAATCTCCATAATTTCAAGCTTTATTGAGATGTTTGTTAGATTTTTATTCATGGAATCTTGTTAAAAATAAGTTCTACAACAATGTTTTAAGGTGTTCCCGCTTAAAAAATGTTTTAAACATCATGAAAACAATTTAAAACTCCATGATTCCTTGTTCCAAAAATCTGCAGACATCTGAACACGAGGCCGTGTTCAATGAACACGGGGCCGTGTCCGAAGTACTGCTCCCATAAAATTGAACTCTTTTCGGTATGTTTTCTCAGAATGGCGAGCAGAACTAGCGGAACATCTTCATCGCACTTCAGAAACAACCGACAAGGGAGAAGATCGTCAACGGATGAAGATTCTCTTGTAAACTACGTTTATGCCTTAAGAGAGGCCATTGATGAGATGACAGGGGTAGAAGAAGCATTGGTCGACCGTATTAATCATTTGACGGTGGGACTAGAGGGATATCTTCGAGAGGTCAACCTTTTGTACCAAAGGTTGAACATTCTCGCCTCTCCTCCTTTGGTACCAATCATCACCCAAAGGGCATGGAATGTGATACCGGAAGTCATCATTCCAGCCGAATGGTACGCCATACATTCGGAACCCCCTCGAGACATACTACAAGGGGTTCCGGTTGGTGTTGCTACTCCTCCACAAGATGTTGAGGAGAATGAAGCCGCCTTCTTGCTCCCAAGAGAGATAGAAGAATGGCTTTAACACTCCTCGGCTCGGAGTTCTACAAAGCTTTTAGATACCGGAAAACTATTTCCGGAATTTTGGTTCTTATTGTAATAGTAGAACTCCTTAAGATGATTTTATGTATCACTTGACCCATCTAGTTTAAGACCTTTAACTTTTATTTTCCTCCTTTGTTTTAATTTTCTAGGACTATTATGTAATTCTCTCTATGATTTAATGAATGATGGTTTTATCTAATTCTGGTGTTTGGATGATGTTGTAATGGATAAAACACACTCGGGATGGTGAAGGATAACAAGAGAAACTTGAACCAGCACCCCATGCACAAAAACAGGGCCACCCGACAATTTTTTCTTCATTACAGCAAGTTCAGCACGGGCCGTGCCCGCCCAACACGGCCCCATGCTGCACAATCTGCAGAAAATGCCCAGTTCAGGTAACTGGAAATGGGGCGTGCTCAGTGAACACGCCCCAGTGCCCAGGCTTCTGTTTATTTTTACAAACTTTTGTTACTGGCGATCTGAACACGAGGCCGTGTCCAGACGCCCAGTAACATAAAATTTTGTTTTTTCACACCTTTTTACACATTCAATCAACCTAAAAACTTATTTTTGGGACACATTGAGGACAATGTGTAATTTAAGTGTGGGGAGGGGGGGGGGATGCTAAAACCTTGAATCTTGCAAGTCCTAATCACAAGCCTTACACAAAACTCTATTGGAACCGCTAATCACCCCAATTTTTTTTCAATTTTTTTTTTTACTTGTTTAGGTTTAACTTGGAAATTTCAAATTCTAAAAAGGTTATATTTTTAAAAATTTACAACCGATAGCGCCGTGATAAAAAGAACCAACATAAGAAAATTATGAAAATGCATGACAAGTTTATTTAAAATTTGATTATATATACTTGATCACATAAAAACCCATTCCCACAAAAAGTGAGTTTTGAGCCTTTATTGAGCATACAAATACATATCTTTAAACTAATTGCTCATTTTTCGTTTCTTGTGTGAATAGCCGCTTGGTTCTTACGACTCTAGAACTTGCCACGACGATACATTCCCGGTCCTTACCAACTTAAACCCGAGTAAGTAAATGACGGAGGCATTAGGACTAACCCTTTTTTTTTATTTCTACACCATTATTTTTCTTCTTTTTTACCACCCACCCAAAATCCCCCTAGTTAACCCCTTTGAGCCTAAACCTTTTCATTTCTTAACCCAAAACAAAAACCCTTTTACCCACCAAAACTTTTTTTTTACCCTTTGTTTTAGTAACAAGCTCGGTTTTTCTTATGACTTTCAAAAAAAAAAATGAATGATGATGAAGCAAAAGAGAAATAAAACAAACAAGTTTATCAAAAATAACTTTGTTTGAATAATGGCTTCATCAAAATAAAAATTTGAAAAATAAAAAGTCCTACGAAAACCGACGCTTTTTACACCTTTCGCCCTTTTACTAACCACTAACCAAACCACCTACCTTTAACCCAAGCCTAACCATTCACCCAAAAGTCCTCTTGATATTTACAAAGGTATATAGTTAAAAAGGAGGAGGATTGATTGTTTGGCAAGCCTATGGTAGGAGTAAGTTCCATGCCGCTCTCGAGTGATCCACTAAAATACATCTTCGGCCGAGTGTTGAGTGATCCCCCGTGAGGTATGTGAACTTGTATATAAATGGAATTTTAAAAAGGCATGTTATGCCCTAATAAGTAATTTATCTTATGTAATGTTTTAAATAAATCATGACAAATAGGATTGTAAATAAATAAAAATAAAACTTAATAAAGAATCTTGGAAATCCCGACACTCTATGACAAGCCCAAAAACCTTCTCTTCTACCCATTCCATTTGGGAGTGTAAAGCCACATTATAAAGAGTTTTGCTTGAGGACAAGCAAAGATTCAAGTGTGGGGGTATTTGATGTGCACAAAATGCAACATATAAATTACATCAATTGTGACATAAAACTAACCCTTTTTAGTACTAATGTTGGAAAAAGTGTGTTTTTGTCTTCCTTTTGTATTTTCAGGATTAAATGAGCTCAAATGAACAAAAGAAGCAAAAAGGCAGCTAAATCTAACATAAATACAAGAAAAGGAACAAACGTGGCATGCCCGACCCCCCAACAGCATCTTCCCAAGCAAAAACAAGAGAACAGAAGGCTGAACACGCCCCGTGCTCAGTGAGCACGGGGGCGTGCCCAAGTGTCAGCAGAAAAGACAAACCTGTAGAAGCTTCTATCAGCCACCACGAGGTCGTGCTCAGCGGACACGGGGCCATGGTCAACTCTGAGATTCGCAGAATCTAGGGAAATCTTGATAGTAAAGATACGCCTCTGCACACGGGGGCGTGCCCGGCGGACACGGGGGCGTGCCCAGTGGACACGGGGGCGTGGTCAACTAATGCACACAAAGTGCATTTAATGAAGAAAGAGAAGGAAGGTGGACACGGGGCCGGGCCCAATGGACACGAGGCCGTGCCCGAGTCTCTGTTCAACCTATAAATAGGGGTTCTTGGCCCATTTGCAAACCATCCCTTGGCACACCACCTCTCTCACACTTCACCCACCACCCACCACCACCATCACAACACCATCATCCACCACCATCATCCATTGTCCATCATAGAGTGTGTGAGTCATCTCGGGATCCAAGATTGATCGTAAGAGTTCTTGACAATCAAAGGCCATGTTTTCCTAAGTCTCTTACATCACTTGGTGAAGACAAGTGTCTAGTGTAATACTTTTTATTTTTAATCTTTTCGCACTTTTTATTTGGTTATGTATTAATGACTTTAATAACTAGTTTCTTATGTTGAAGGTGATTCTTCCTTATCGTTTTTCCGTGGTGTCTTGGCATTATTTTACTGTCTATATAAAATAAAAGATTTTCACCATTCATATCTCCACGATCTATATGGAGATATGTTGGCTACCTGGTCGGGGGTTAAGGGAACGGTTTGGTAAGAGTCTTGCCTTGTTCAATGTATAGATCCTGCAAGGACCTGGGTCAAATTTAGTAGGACCTCCTTCAATACCCACCGGTATTGAATGGCGGGGGTCCAAACTCTTTGATCCCCTCATATGTAAGCTACTATTAATTCTTTAACCCGGCTACTTAGGACTGTATCCCTGCTGACTCAGACTACTAAGCCGAGGGTAACGTCACCTTCAAAAGAGGGGCCTACCATAATATGCATTAATAACTTAATTAATTATCTTTCAATAATCCGACCCTTTAGGATTGTATCCTTGCTGACTCAAACTACTGGGTTGAGGGTAACGTCACCTTCAAAAGAGGGGCCTACTACAATAACTAAGATAATCTCTTAAAAAGTGCAAAAGTGCGGAAATAATCAAAGGTTACATTAAACACGAGTCGGAGCCACGTGATTCATCTTGTCTATCTGTTTTTATTTTATTTTTCAGCATTTTAGTTAGTTTTTATTTTTCTAGTTTAAAAACATTTTTCTAACTTTTGATTTGATTAGACGTTGAGGATAAACCGGTACTAAAAGCTCTTATGTCCTTGGACGACCTCGGTATCTTGCCAACACTATACTACGCTCACGATGGGTGCACTTGCCAATATGTGTGTTTGGTGTTAGTAAAATATCGTGTTTTATAAATTTAAAACTTGACTAACGTGTAAAAAGGGCTTAAAATATACTTAAACTTATATACACACTCGCACACATCACTAGCCTTGTGTCGAGTATAACCTGGAAATGTGCCGAGTTTGAATCCTACATGTCCAGAATTCGTTTCGCGAGTCACATAAGAATTAGGGGATCCCCCCTTGAGTGTTAGGGGGGCTTGTTGCTAGTTTCGTCCGGTTTTCCGTTTCGAGTCGCACCGTACTACTTGGGGGTTCCAATTAGGGTTTCTTAGTGTGCCTTTTAGGAATGGTTAACGGAAATTTTGTGAGGTTGATATAGTTCTAGATTCTTGAGAGCCATACGGGCTATCACACAAGAAATGAAAAGTGAGCATTTAGTAAAAATATAGTATTGTATGCTAGTTCAAGGCTCAAAACTCACTATTTGTGGGAAAAT
>JARYGA010018340.1:0-25404 GCA_030545235.1 Helianthus tuberosus | reverse complement strand
TATGGGATTGGTTACAGGATGACCAACCCATTTCTATTATTACATCGAGTCCCTCTGTTTTAACGGAACAAGGACAGTGGAAAAGAATGATTCCTAATGGATATAAAACATCCATCTAATATTGCTGAAGCAGCCTCTGAGGTACTATCGGTCAATTTTACTTTATACTTAACGCTTAGAGTTTTTAACAGACAGATTTAATGATTTACAAAATCTATTGTCTACGAAAGACTTATCTGAACCTGAATCAAGTAATACTCTAGCATGAGTGTTATTGATAAAGAAGGTACCCGTTGTTACATTGTCATACTGAATAGCCTCTTGAGCATTCATCTGAGAGCTTCCAGCTTTGGTCTTTTTAGCCTTGCCAGACTTCTTGGTTTTGCTAGGGCAATTAGTTTTGATGTGCCCTATTTCATTGCAACCATAGCAGGTTGCGTCCTTTATGTCTTGGCACTCCAAAGTCTTGTGCCCTTCCTTATTACAAATTCCACAAGGCTTAGCTTGCGCATTTAAAGTGCCTTTTCCTTTAGTCGCCTTCTTTGGGCAGCTGGTCTTTATGTGCCCTTTTTCGCCACAACCATGACAGGTCACATCTTCCAATTTCTTGCAATCCAAGGTCTTGTGACCCTTGGTTTTGCAAATTCCACATAATTTAGCACGTGGGTCGATTGTGCATTTTCCCGAATGTTGCTTCCTGCAGTTATTGCATTTGGGCTTTGCCTCCTTTGGCTTGGATGGGTTATGGTTTGAACCGGTCTTACCCTTTTTACAACCTTTATTTGGGGTATTATCGCACTTTCGCTTATGATCCTTCAACACACGGTCCACAACGTTGTTTACGGCTGTATTTATCATAGCCTGTAACTCGGTGCTTGTTAAGTTCAGTCTTGCATCATCATTCTGATTAACTGGATGATTGTGAGCTTCAGAGGAGTCAGCCATGGTGAAGCTTTGAAGGCTACAACCCAAGTAGTAATAATTTGTTTAAGTATATAGCGGATTTGTCGAATTTGATGATTAGATAGCCATGGTGCAAATAAACCATATAGGCCAATAGATAGTATTTAATTTATTTGATTATGTTTTGCCTAGGTTTTTTTTTTATATAAACCATCTTTGGTGTTTAAACGGAATATTAATCCTTCATATTTATTAGACAGGGGACATAAGTCACGACTGTCAATGTCGTACTGACATTTTATATATATAGCACAAGGGTTTGTTCCAAAGGACTTTTTGATGGCATATATGCCTTGTCACCAGGGAAATCTTAAAACATAATCAATGATTCATTTGGATCGAAAAATTTCATAGTTCATTGTCTTGACAAGAAGTTATGAAATAAAACTAGCTTTTCCATGTATATATCTTTGCCCGAAGGTATTCATCCAAATGGATGTTTTGATGTGCTCATCATGTTCGATGTTTATTAGCCATGGTTCCTATTGATCATTTAGGCAAAAATAAGGGGTTTGGAAGTTCCTAATATAAAGATGACAAGTGTGATTTTATCGCATCACTGTTGTCAGAGGTGTTAACATGTTTTCAGATGTTAACATGGATCTGAATTTCTTTTAAACAGGTCTCACCATCATAGCTAGGTCTTTAATGACATTCAAGCTAGGTTATACCCTTTAAGATTCTTTTCAATATGTATACTGGTAGGACAGGAATGATATTTATTTTATTTAGGATTTTTATCATAAATCCTAATTTACAAGTTAATGATAGCACAAATGGCCTAGTCACGTAGACAAGTTTAATTTAGAGTAAACTTCCGTTTTGCTCCCTATGGTTTGGTCACTTTAACGGTTTTGCCCCAAACCTTTAAAAATAGCCATTTTACTCCCTAATGTTTTGGTTTTGTTGCCAGTTTGCTCACTGCGGGGAGCAAATTGGAAAAACAAACAATTTGGATGGAGTTAGAGGCGGGGAGCAAACCGGCAAAAAAACCGAAACATCAGGGAGTAAAATGGCTATTTTTAAAGGTTTGGAGCAAAACCGTTAAAGTGACCAAACCACAGGGAGCAAAACGGAAGTTTACTCTTTAATTTATAAGCCCAGATTTTATGGAATCGAGGCATTTAGGTTTGAATCAAAGTTCATTACCTTTTCTTGACAGGGAGTTGTAGGCTACGACTGTCTTTAGTCTCAGAGGACGTTAATTATAGCCCGTAGGCACTTCATCCTTAAGGGATGATTATATAAATAAGGGAAATTAGAATAACCCAATTTAAGAATGACTTATGTGATTTTATCGAATCACATTTTGTCAAGCATGTTAATATGCGTTCAAATGTTAATAGGGATTTGAATCTTTTGAATAGGTTTTACCATCTTGGCCATGTCTAAAATGACATGTGGCTAGGTCTTACCCTTAAGATTCTTTTTAATATTTAACGCAGAACAATTCTAAATTGAGATGTTAATAAGGATCTGAATCTAACTGAGGAACTACCATCTTGGCCTTGTCTTAAAATGACACGTGGGCTAGGTCTTGTCCTTTTTAGATTTTGTCATTTTATTATAATGGTAGATCTTATAAAAGGAATGCTATTTTAATTTATTTCATATATTATATATATTGGTAAGATGAAATTTTTGATAAAGCATTCCAAGGATTTTAAAAGTACAGAATTTTCCTGAACGGGACTTGAAAGAAATGATGTTGTCCATGAAGGGACTGAAGATATGTATGACCTTATAAGGACTTACTAAGGAAACGAACTTCTGTAAAAGGAGCTTCTTCATTTCATTTCTGAATGCTCTCTCTTTGGTTGCACGTTAAACCTAGTCGCAGTACGAAGCTCGGCCTTCCCTAGGCTCAAATGTGGAGAATTCCCATTATGGCTTCTTTGCTTGGCGATATATTAAAATATATAAAGTTGTAAGCAATAATCCTCCGAATGGAGACGAGAGTATTCCTATGTTAAGTCTAGACTCAGAAGGTCAAGGAATGTGCTACTGTGTCATTGAGATTAAACACAAAAAGGCTAGTGTTTAATTCACTCAATGTTGGCTCTGATACCAACCTGTCACACCCCAATATTTCCACGTATTACCGGTGGGCCCGGTGAGGAGTATCGTGACGTAGGTGATATCATCATAGTCAAACAGCACAATTTTAAATGCACAGCGGAAGCAAAAGACAAATATATTACAAACCGATATAAAGTAATATCCAAATATTACAAACGGAATGTAAAAGATCCACAGGCGGATCATATATAAAGGAAACATAGTTCATCAGATTTAAATGCATCCGAGCTTGCGAGACTCTTATTGATGCTAAAGAGAGGCCAGCCTATTACGAGTAGTACATGCACTTAACCTTTTTTGGGAAAATACGTCAGTTTACACAGGTAAATACAATTAACTGACTCATTTTGAAAAGTTTAATAAAATTGATTTGAATGCTCGTGGCACAAATATCTTTTATAACTTGGGATAATTATTTGTATATAATACTTGTAAAAGAATTACATGTTTCTTATACGTACAGTAGCCCGGTCCACAGACCGGGTTAAAGATTAATAGACACACCACAGGTATAATGCCCACATGGCTGATTCCTTTAAGTGGGATACCAGTTTTTACATATGCAGCTGTCAGGTGTACGCCTACACCCCGTGCTTAGGTCGTGGCCATTTCATGAATGATGCCAAGGATATCCGGGACATGGTCATAACCCCCCAAAGGTTTTAAGCAAACAAAACAATTTAAACGGAACATTTCAATGATTTAACCTTCATACGATTAAAGATTCAATGCCCGACCAAGCGGTATTTGTATATACCGTACCCCAAGCCTGTATAAGGGAAAATAAGTTAAAAGTATTTACCTGAGCTAAATATAAATTCAATCCCAGCCGTATCAAATCAGCAAGTACAGATAGCTTTTACTGGGCTCCTATTCTGGAACGAAGTTTTATAATAACCTATTAGAATCCTAACGGGTCTTTAATTAAGCCTAAACTTAGACCGGTTAGTTTTAAATAAAGATACGGTTCAAACGCACGATTAAGTTCAAACGCACGATTAAGCGAAGACCGGAATAGAATGTGTTTTAGACCCTACAAGTTTGAAGACTTGTATAATATGGGTAATCTAAACACCTTCTGGATTTTGAGATAAAAATGATAAGGTTTGACCCGTTTCGGCAAACTTATGCAAACTAGTTACATAAACCGAACCGAACGCGTAAGAAGCGTAACGGGTAACCATAAGAGTCATATACAGGTTTCCTAAGTTAATATGTCTTAAATATGTTTTGATATCAGTAGGATACCTTCCATTATGCCCAAAACGAGTTTAATCTTAAATTAAGCCCCGTAGGGGTATTTTGGTCATTTTAACGATTATAAAAGAGATTAAATATAATTCTGAGACTCGGGTCTTAAATAATCAGTAAAACAACTTAATTTAATAGGTTATATCAGTTGGTGATAAGTCTTATATGCCAAAATGGTTTTAAACCCATACTAGGTGTTTAATACGCGTAAAAAGCCGTTTTAAGCGATTTCCGGGTTATACAGGAAATCTGATTTTTCTGATCAGGATATAAAGTTCAAAATACTTCATTTATTATATAAAATCAGTAGCAATTGGATTGGTGTCAAAATACTATGTAAAACTCATTTTATACACAAAAAGGGTATAATCGGTATTTACCGAATCAAGGCCATAACCTTAGGTTATGATCAGGTTAAAAATAATTAAAAATCTTCAAAAATCTCAAAATATTATATTACATCAGTGGGTAAAAGGTTTGGTGTCAAAAATTGGGTTTAGATAGGCTTTACGCTAATTATGCCTTTTAATTAACAAAAAGCTTTCAAATTACGCTATTGAGCATAACTCCTAATCTAGACCTCCAACTGATGTGAAATTTTAGGGATATGTTTATAAATCAATAATAAAGATTATTGTCCTTTCACATTTCCAAAATTCTCGTTTTATGGTCAAAAGGGCATTATGGTCAACATTAAGCAATTAACGGAAACGAGTAAACGAATCGGACAATCAACGATCCAACCACAGAGGGTTATACTATCATGTAACCTGGTCCTAAGGAAGCCCTAAGGCATTTCCTAACCCATCTAAATCGGGTCAGAACTGAAGTCAAAGCAAAAGTCAAAGTTTTGCGACTTTCGGTTCTGAACCGAGCCTAAACAGAAAATTGTCGGATCAAACTAGCTTAGACCAATTCTTATACTTATTACCAAGTTATATGAGTGACAAAATAGGTTACATGCCTTCTGCATTGCTAATTATGCGTTAGATCGAAATTATGGTTCTGTTGACTTTTTTATAAACAACTTTGACCCGACATTTGATCTAGTTAGAGCGGGAATCAGAGGGTGCCCTTTTATGGGTTTATTGTCCACCTAATTACCAACATATAACTACCTTTAATTTGACTAAACACTGGACCATTAGTGATCAATCGATAAGTCAAACCTTAATTACGACGGTTTGACTTTTAAGCTAATAACTAAGTAAAACACGATTAAGGAAGGTCAAGGATGCATACCAAGGTCTAATGCACGACCAGAGATGCTTAGGGAAGGTCCTTGTGCTCCAGAAATGATCAGAAGTGAAGGTATGAAGGGATGATCAAAGTTTGCAACAATGTGGGTCTTATATAGTGCCTTTGATCCATCAAGATCATGACAACAAGCCTATGAGGTGATCCCAGATCAATTACAAGTGTCCCTAAACCTAAGAACTAGTTTAGGCAGCTCTTGGTGGTGAAAAAGGGCAATATATGTCGGTTACATGGGCTGAACAGCCATCAGTCGAGTTTTTGCATCTGGGAATAGCTTACGGACCGTAAGGGTCCTAGCATACGGTTCGTAAGGACCAGGCCAGCATGACATAACTTTCAAAAGTTGACAGTTTGGCCCCTGAACTTCCAAACTTGATTTTTAACATGGTTTCTTGCACTTGTAACCCCCAAACTTGACTTTTAAGGACTCCAAGTCATAAACCAACGTTGTTAAGTCCCCGGTTATTCATACGATCACCGAAAAGTCTTAAATTTCAACGTTGACGCTTTTAACCCCTTGTATACGAATTTTATCATAACTTTCTCATACGATAACGAAACTTGGTGAAATTTTTATCATACCTTCTAGTGAGCATAATTAATCGTTACAAAGTTTTGGGTTTGCTAAAAGGCCACTCAGAGGTATACTTTAAACATGTTGACACATTTAACCCATGTAGTTTGTAATTTCTCACTTTCTTTCACAATTAGCTTCGTATGGTCCACGATTCATTCGTTTAAGGGTATAAACATCATGTAGGGTTATTGTAAAGTATATTTATCCATTGTTGACATTTTGAACCCTTATATTCACATACTTTCCTTGTTTGTCACTTTAGTCCTTCTAATCAATCCTTTACACGTTTTAAGCTCATGACACGTGTCGATAAATTTTGGACATGAAATTTTCAAGGTGTTACATTGGTAGAAGGTTGCGACTCGAAACCAATGATATCAATTGACTCGGAACCAGATGAAGTTTTGTAATTTTAATTCCCACCACTATCAATTGAGTCGGAACCTTATGAAATTTAGAATTTTAATTTGTGTCGAAATCAGTTGAAAACTATTTTGAGATAACCTTTTCAAATGTGGAAACAAAGAATTTTCAAAAGAAACTATCAACTAAATTCTTGAAAATTTTGGAATTTTTTTAAATCCTTTTTTCAAACTTAACAAAATTAAATCATTTCAAATTATAACAACTTTCAAAGGATCAAAACCACCAAATATAATAGATTTTTAAGAAACCTGATGAATACGATGAAGAACGCGAAGAACACGATGAATGTTCTTGGTGATTTTCAAAAATTTCTTCGAAAAACTTGAATATTTGATATCAAACCGAACCTAGAAACAGGTTTTAAAGGCTCTGATACCAATTGTAAGTCCCGAAAAACGGATCTTTCAATGATATCAAACAACCTATTGATTGTGCGGAATCCAAACAATAGGTGATTTAAGAAAAAACACGAAAATACGAAGAACACACCGAAAATCACTTTTAGACTTGCACACGATTCTATTACTTGAATAAACAAAATTGTCTGGTACAAGCTCACAAACTCCAAAACCGCCTCTCTCCCTCTCTCTCTGACTTCTAGAATTTATGTAATAATGAGGCTAACCCTAAAACAAGTTAAAAACTTGTTTATATACATACTCAAGCCCACTTCCCTACATGGGCTCCCCTTGGGCCTGCTTGGCCAACATGGCCTAAAGCTTGGCCCAAGTGACCTATAAAGGTCCAAAACCTCATATAAACTAACCCGGTTTGGCCTAGTTCGTAACCATAGCCCGTTGTGTTAATTTGATGCGTCAGTTTCACACTTTAGGGCCTAAATACTTGTCTTAATCTTATACATCTTCTATAACTATAAATAGCAAGCAAAGTTGAACTTTCAACTTACTCATTTCTTCTTTCTTCCTCTATTCTGCTCTTGGAGCTTGTTTCCATACTTTGGAAGCCTCCTACTGAGTTCAAGCTTCTCCTAGAACACAAGTAAGTGTTCTTTCATAGTCTATTTCATTTTATAGGCTAATTATTAGCCAAAAGTCAAACAATTTGACTTTCTATTTGACTTTCAGACCATTATGGTCAAGCCAATGTTCGATCCGAACATGGTTACGTGATCGTAATAACGAAGGTTATAATCCCCTGGGATCATACCTTCTAAAGATCACATTAGGTAGGCGAAATGACGTGTCGCAATTATATTAAATAAATGGTCAAAAACATAAACTTTGCAAATTATGTTAATCAAGCTTCTAACTATTAAAACTTGAAGTTTTGACATTATATAAGTTTATAAAACATATTAGGACATGTCTAAACATGTCCAACTCGTCATTTCTTGTATAGAGCTTAATTCTATATCGAAAGTCAAGCAGTTTGACTTTTGCTTTGACTATCGATTCTGACCCGTTTGGTCAACGTTTAGGCCTGTTTTAGACAAGTTTTAGGACCATGATATTATTGAGTATAACTCTCTAAAGTTATACCACATGGTCAGTCCGTTTGATGGGTTAAATGAAAGGTCTTAGAAATTATTATCGAAAATGACTACAATGCCCTTGTATGGTTAAAGTAGCTAATTGAATGATTTTAAACTAAATCAAACTTATAATCTGACTTTAAGTCAGTAGATACTTCAACTAAAATGTAATTTACTACTTATACTTGTCATATGCCCATCTGACCTTTCGAATCTGTCTTCATGCGCATAACTAGTTATACGAACCTAGTTCGCATAAACTAGGCGTAACGGGTCAAAACTTTATTAAACCTTTCCAAATCAGAATGCTTGGTTAAATAACCTTTATCCAATGAGTCATTGCACTTGGATAGGTATAAACCACATTCTATTCGATTTACGCTTAAACTAGCGAACCTATTCTTATGTAACGAGTCATATCTAAAGGGACTAACCTTTGACCCGTATACATTCTAACAGATAATAAATCTGTTCATTCCAGACTATAGAACCCCCCAGATAATCGGACTTGGGTCAATAATACTTAGACTTGCGGCTTTTTGCTAAATTATAACCATATTGATTGGAAGCTAGCAAAAAGGTAAATACTCTTAACTTATTTTAGTTTTTAAAATTGGGATGGCAAATAAGCCACTTGGAGCGGGTATTCATAAATGGGTCGTCAATGTTGCGCATAAATATAAGAATCCGGTTTAATCCGTTTTACTTGATAACTGAAATGATTGGGGGTTATTGGTACCGTGTTTGGACGTCCCGACTCATGAACTGTTATGGCCATACGGAATAGTGTGCAGGGGTAGGCATACCGACTGTAAGACACGTTTTATTCAACTTTGGTATGTACCCTTAATCATTATAGCACTAAAAATGACCGGCTCTGATCTTTGGTTCCCGGTTGTTTGACAAGTATGTAAACCTGGTGACAAGAATAAATCCCAAGAAATATTAAAAGATTACCTACGGATTTTCTCTATGTATAAAACTCTTTTTGAAAAACTATTTTTCAAAACGAGTCAGTTAATTGTATTTACCAGCGAAAGCTGACGTATTTATACATAGAATGACATGCTAAGAGTCATGTAAAAAGATAACACAATATGCATTACCCAATTTATAGAAGAGCACAACTAAGCATATCTTATCTCTGCCCTTCTTCACATATGATTGCTATAAAACTAAAGATACTATTATTAAATGAGCTTAGGTTTTTCTGAATGGCGTACGGTTAGGATGTCGCTAACCGGGTTAGTAGTTAGTATCACCAAGTTAGTATTATAATTCCCTCTTGCCTAGATTTGAACACAGAACCTCCAAGAGAAGCAAAGCTTTCCACCTCCTTTGACCACTAGGCCAAGAGATCATTGGTAAATGATCTTAGGTGATGTGATAAGACTATGGGGTGGGGTTCTTCCTTCCCCAAGTCCACTTAAGCGTCGCATCCCCCTCCCTTCCATCTCATCAATTTCCCCCATGGTGGGGTGTGGTTCCCTCTTCCATTTTTTATTTAATGTATTTTATTTTTAGACACATTTTTTATTCGTTTAATGCATTTTATTAATAATAGATACGAATATTTTCAAGAAAACTAAATATTGCATAACAAATTCTAGAAAATTACAAATAAAAAAATAAACACAAATTACCATCTAAAATTACATACTAAAATCATAAAATAAATATTGCCAAAACCTACGAAAACCACTACTCGTCATCAAAGAGATCGGCTCGGAAGTTATTCCAAATATAGTCGACTAGATCCGTGCATAGGTTTCCATGCACATGTTCACTGCGTAACGCCCAAAAATTTGAGTGTTGTTGTTCCTCGTCAACCGGCTCAACATTCTCATGAATGTCATTCGGATTGTATTCGCATATTGCTCGACCATTGTCTTCAATAATCATGTTATGAAGTATTAGACAAGCATACATAATGCATCTCAAAATTTTTGGCTCTTATGCACGAGCCGGTTGTTGTATTATCCCCCATTTAGCCTTTATCACACCAAATAATCGTTCGACATCTTTCCTTGCCGATTCTTGTGAGCAAACGGCTTCTAAGATTATTGAGGGATAACCTATATCACCATGTATAAATTGACCACGCCATGCAGTACGACAATTACGCCATTACCAATGCGTACAATCAATGCATCCTAGCAACCCAGGAAATCCATGTCTCTCTTCATGGAATGCATAAAGCTTTTCAACATCCTTTTTCGTTGGTCTACACAAATACACCTTGCTATACAGGTTCACAATACCTTTTTAAAATTCATACAAACACTCCCGACTCATTCTAGTAGACATCCTTAAATATGCATCCCATGAATCACTAGCAGTGCGATATGCTAATTGATGAAGTGCTGAAGTTCATTTTTTAAATGTAGTAAAACCTATTCTCCCTGTGGCATCTTAGAGCAATGTAAAAAACTCACCATAATTAGCCAAATCATTGGTAATACGTACGAACTATTGGCAATTCATTCGAAACCAACGCCTAATTTGTTCGTCAGTATACACACAGTTTTCAGTAAAATAGTCACCAACCAATCGTTCATGAGCACCTTAAATAAAGTTTGAAACCTAAGTTTAATAATTTATATAAAACAATCCTAAAAATAAATAACAAAACTTATAACACCAAATAACTTAAAAATATAAAGTTTATAAAAATAATATACCTTCTCGATCTCTATTTAACGCAGCGGCCCTCGTTCTTTGTTGTGAAGTTCCTTCATCTTTGCCATCTTCTTTTTTTCTCGGTAATAGTCTTCGGTGTCTCAAGCATTGCGCTAAGAAAAAATTTCCAGCATTTTCCTCATCCAATGAAGAACTCATGGCGACTATCTTTCAAAAAGATATTGATGAAAGAGGAGAATAAATAAAAGATGGAGAGTGTGATGAGTTTTTTTATATAAATAAGAGGTTTATATGGCGTAAAAAATTAATTGTTTTTTTTTATAAAGAGTCGTTCAATGGTCACCTTTTCAAATGTAAACCTTCGGGATGGACGGGGGTTAGACCCCGAGCTCACCGAAATTATGCACCGAGGGGTGGGGGGTAGAAAGCATCCACGTCGGCTCCCAGACCACCTCCCCGAAACCACACCCACTAGTATAATGAGAGAAGAAAATCTATGTTTACTTTATCCTTAACAGTGGCTTTGCCTCAATGAGATTTTCATGCATGGTTTTTAACAAGCTAATTAAAAATCAAAACCAATAAAATAAAAATATAACATGAAAAACCTTTAAAAGAACGAATACAAGTGAACATAAATGAACAAATTATTGAACGTTCACGAACGTAAACAAACAAACACAACCTTTGTTTATGTTCGTTAGTTAAAGTTATTGAACAAAATTCTTGTTCGTGTTTGTTCATTTATTAAACGAACATAAACAAACTTCCCATCAAACAGTTTATGAATTGTTCGCTAAATGTTTAATTCGTTTACGGCCCTCGTAGTTTTTGTACCCCATTTCAATATACAACTTTAGTTAAAATTTAAAAAGATAACTAGGATTAAGCACCCCACATTGCGGCGGGGGCGAACACCAATGCCACATTCCTGCCAACGACCACCAACACTAAAGTTGCAGCGTGTTATGCGAAGAGATTAAACCAAAACGTAAAACATATAAAAGAATAACTAAGTCGATCTAGGACCCGCGCGTTACGATGAACCTGTCAAACGGAAAAAAATAAAAAACGTAAAAATGTTTAATCACACACGCACGTTGCGCCGTGTTAACTCGCAAAATTTAGAACGGAACGAATTTGCGTCTCTGTCTCTCACGTATCTCTCTTCAATTTATATGAAATATAAAGCTTCCAAAGGAAGCTTTAGTGTATAGTGAACCTAAGCAAATGTACACCTTACCTATGCACATAAAACCAATAAAGCTAGAGTTACAACCAGTGGCGGATCTTGCCCGTTGAACCTGCCAGGGCCGAAAGACACGGTCACTAAAATTAGCACTACGGCCAAAAGACTTGTCAGGGCCGAACATAGTATATATACAAAATTTCGATCGAAATGCGAAAAATTAGCACTACGGCCGAAAAACTTGCCAGGGCCGTGGCCCTGCCACCCTCCCACTAAAGATCCGCCCCTGGTTACAACTACCTATTGCACAAAATTGTTACAAATTAGAAGTATATATAATATCTATCTTTAAACGTATTTAAATAATTCTGCTCTTTTTCTTTCATTAAGTTCCGCATGCTAAGCCTTATGTAATCTCTATACTAATAAATAAAAATGGAAGTACACTTAGGCTGGACGTTATGGAACCGTCGCAGCGTTTGTCCTCACCCGGCGACAGCCGGCTTACCACGCCGCCCCTGTCGTCCCGTCGTCTTCGTCCTTTTCTCGCCGTTTGCGACGGACCAAATTGTGGGGCCCAACTCAAAAGTATCCGTTATAAAAAAAAATTCTCTTTTATTTTCTTGTCGTATGCTTTCTTCAACTTGTATCATCAAACTTCAACAGGAGAGATTCATGAGGGTTGAAAGCTCTGATTTTTGTTGGTCTTTTGCTAGGGTTTGCAACGAGGGGTTGAGCAGAAGAAGAACAAGAAAGGTAGAGAGAGAAGAGCGGTTTCTTCATCTGGGTCTAAAAAAGATTTGACTTTTATGACGGTATTGTTGTTGGAGTTTAAATTAGTTGCATTTAGACCCTTGTATGTTTGCGTTTATATCAATACTAGCGGTAATTTTAGTGCAATTATGGATTCACCAGTGTTAAAAAAACGTGTAAGCTCCAAACTATATATGTTAGTTTATTTGTTAAGACCATGTGTAGTGGGGCATTATAGGGAAAAAAAACGCCCCATTCTCCATTACATAGGGCATTATAGGGCAAAGAAAAATGGGTTTGGCGTTTTAATGAAAACGCCTAAATGAATTGTGGAAGGTTTGAATGGGTTTGATTAGCCAATGAGAAAATAGTTTTTTTTTTTTTTTTTAATGATTGGTAGGGCATTATAGGGCATTATGCCCACTACACCACTTTTGTTATAATGCCCAAGTGTGACTAGGATGCCACATGTCAGATAATGCCCCATGGTGGGGGCATTATAAATTGCTAACACTACACATGGTCTAAATGTTAAACAAAAGTAAAGATTTGACTTTTATGACGGTGTTGTTGTTGGAGTTTAAATTAGTTGCATTTAGACCCTTGTATGTTTGCGTTTATGTCAATACTAGCGGTAATTTTAGTGCAATTATGGATTCACCGGTGTTAAAAAAACATGTAAGCTCCAAACTATATTTGTTAGTTTATTTGTTAAATGTTAAAAAAAAAAGTAGAAGATTAAAAAAAAACATAAAAGTGGTGGGGAGGACTAGGACCATCCTCCCATACCCTCTACTTTTGGGGGATGGAGAGGACTATGACGTGGCGCCTACGTGGCGAATCATCCTCCCTTGGAGGTCCATCACCATACCCTCTAGCCTTAGACTGCGGGGTATGGTGGGGCTTGGGTTGGGGCGGGTGCTGACACGTGGAATGGGAGCCCCCCCCCCCCCCCCACTGTCTTGTACGTGTCCGCGGGGTATGGTGGGGCGTGAGTTGGGCTTGGGTTGGGTGCACCGCGTGGCAGGGTAGTTTAAAAAAAAATATACAAAATTTAAAAAAATCACACAAACATTTATAAAAAAAAACATACAACTTCATTAATATTTATAAAATTACATAAACCTAAAAATTACAAAATAAGAAACCTAAAGCGTTAAATAAATTTCAAAAAGGTCGATCTTGTCGAACGCCTTTTTTTCCTTGCCGCGAAACTCTATGTTCGCCACCGCCACCCGGTCCTCGTGGCTTAACTCGCCCCCGGGAACGGCTTCGTAGTAAGCCTTGAAACGCTCGAGCTTGGGACGTAGCTCGCGCCATTTATGTTGGCACGCGTTCATGTTGTGGCGGTCGTTACCGACGTTTAGTCGGTAGGCCGCGAAAGCTTCCGTCAAATATTTGGTTTGGCCTGGTGGCCGCCCCTTCATAGCGTCAACGACGCTTGTGACTAGGGCAAGTTCTTCGTCGTGGGTCCAGGATGCCATAGCGGGTTCGTGGGATATTGGGTTTGTGGTGACCGGTTGGGGCAGCGGGTGGGGATATCGAATGTTTGGGACCACGGTGGGGGTTGGGATGGACCACCCGGTTGGGGTTTGGGGGTATTTGTAGGGGATGTTGGGGTTTGGGTGACCGCTTGGCCAAGCCAACGGTTTGAATTTAAAAATTCAAAACTTTTGGGATGGCCCGCTATGACGTGGCGGGTGAGCCAATGATATTCAGCCAACTAGGATGGCCAAACCGCCCCACGCCCGGCTTGAAACCCATGCCCCAAGGGCCACGCCGAAACCCATGCCCACCCGGGGTGGTGGCTTGGGCGTTTTCCCCCTACCCACGCCAAACTCCCGCCCCATACCCCGCAGTCTTTGCCTCTTCTTCTTTGATTGTATGCCACTTGGACTCCCTATTTTGTTAAGATTTTTGAGGAAAGTGATTTTAGACTATCAAGGTTTTAAACAAATAGTATCCATAATTTATTCCTAAGTAAAATGTAACCAGTTAATCTTGGAATCCTTAAATTACATTAAGATTCAAAATCTGCATCTATTTATAATTACCAAATCTAAAATTCAATATTTTGATATGTATATTTTTTTTAATTTCAAACCACACCAGAGGTTCGCTTTTTAGAATCTAAACTATGTGCTATTATCTGCAATTTAAATAATTTATAATTAAAATTGTAATATGAAACTCCGAAAATGTATGTATGGATGTATGGATGTGCTATTATCTTCAATTCAACGTTACTAGGAACCCAAATATATGACAATTTTGCTTTCGATATGCAGTGATGTTAGGTTATGTGGTGTGATGATGTTACTAATCACCACCATCACCTTTCACATCAACGCCACGTCACTCCATTCTTATCCACCATCCTCATCCACCACCCCATATGGTATGGGACCATGATCCTCACCATCCTCCACCACCAAAATAAATTCTTCCAATTAATGCAAGGAGGCTCATGGTTGGCATAGAAATAGCCATGCTCACCACGCGAATCATGTCCCATGTGCAGGGGCGGATACAGGGCTTTTTTTTTTTTGGGGGGGGGGGGGGGGGACCCCTTTGGTTTGAAAAAAATGGAAAAAATTGTGGAAACCTTATATGATTTGAAAAAAAATTAGTGAGAATCTATCAAAAGGAACCTGATGGAAAATATTCCTGGATCCGTCACTGCCCATGTGGCAATACATGACCCAAACCACCATCCCAACACCCTACAACCTTAGACTGAGGGGAGTGGGGCGACTCCCACCCCAAGTCGCCCCCAAGTCGCCTTCAACACCGCCCCCCATGGCGTCCCCCTCCGGCGTCCCCCTCCTGTCCGTCCTCTGCACGTCGCCTCCTCCCTCTCACACAACAACTTTCTGGCACAAAGTTTCAAGGATTCCCCCTTGGAGGTCGCCCCAAGTCGCCCCAAACACCACGCCCCCTTTTTTGAGGACGCCCCAAGTCGCCCCCCAAACGCCACGTGTCGCAAGACGCCCTCTTTTGAGGTCGCCCCACTCCCTTCAGTCTTACGTATCCTATTATCCTATTTCCATTCGTGATTTTGTGCACGTGATTTGCGTATGAAAGTTTTATTCATGGATTCATTCCTTATACGAGTGTTAGTAACAGGGCCGGCCCAAGGGTAATTAAACCCAAGCGAGGGCTTTAGGCCACCACTTGAAATGGGCCTCCAAATTAAAAATAAAATTTTTGATATGTATGTTTAAATTCAAATTAAGCCAAGTAATTTCTGGTATCAAATGTCTTAGTGGTAAGTTGGTCTTTTAGTTAATGAAGTGTTTAAGGGTTCGAGACATTGGGTACGGTGGTGATTGTTATTTACTTTTATTGAAGTAAAAGCCCAACACGCCTATTTTTAAGTACGAAATGTATCTGTTTGATTTTTTTTCTTTTTGATTTTTTATGAACAAACCCTTAGAAACCCCAACTTTTCTATTTAATTATACAGGAAAAACATATCTCTTATTTTCTTTTTTAGCTCTAAATAAATTAATGGTGAAATCTTCCCTCTTCATTCTATCAAACAAGAACCACATTGTTGTTGATTTATCATTTTATTTGTTAGATGAAAGTGTTTTGTTAGATGGAAGTGTTCGTATTCTTAATATATAGGTTACAGTATCTTAAAATTCTTAAGCTATAATATGACTATTGGGAAGGGTGTAGGGCCACGGATTTTTTGTTTGCTTTGGGTCTCTAAATCGGTTGAGCCGGCCCTGGTTAGTAATCTTAATTAAGTTGTGCACGTAATTTGCATATAAAATTTTTATTCATGAATTCAATCCTTATATGAGTGTTAGTAATCTTATGTAACTCTAACCTACACCACTATTTAGTTTACTCTACCTTAATTTTATGTTTTTTTTTTTTTTTTTTTTTAAGTTTAGGTTCTATGTTTTCTTCTTTAAGACCAATCATTTAATAAAAGTTATGTATCTGGTTTTTGTGTTTTGGATTCTACTCAAAATTTTGGATCACCGTGATTACTACCATAATTAGTTTTTAGAAATTTTAATTGCTATATGAATGATTACTACCATAATTAGTTTTTAGAAATTTTAGATCATCGTGATTACTTCGTTTTGTTAATACGCCGAATGATTTTGATGTGTATGTGTTCACCCTTAACTATAATTTTCCTAATATTGGAACAACATTCTCTTAAAATATCTAGCCCAGCTACTTACAATCTTAAACACACTCATATTGTACAAACTTTCGTAAATTTCAACATTGTATTTATAATTTTAATACTTAGCATCTATTTACATTACATATGTATTACACATGTAACTAACCTAATAAGCTTTTAACACATATAATAATAAAGAATGAGCATCTGGCTATACTTATACAATTTAAAAACATAACTTTTTTCAACATACTAGGTTATAAACCCGTGTATTACACGGTGTTTTACAATTAAAACGACATAATTATATAATCTGTAAAAAAATTCATATAACTGGCGATTTTCTTATTATCAAATGATAGTGCATACAACTAACTCGAATATGCCATAATAGTCCGTGTATTACATGGGCTGGATACTAAAAATATGTGACACACCAATATATATATTTTTCTTATGACTGAAATTACATATTACATTACATATAATATTCTATATAATTATTTTTATTATTGTATATCTTTTAAATATAACTTTTACTTAATCATCATCATAACCATCATACTCAATAAATCTCACCAAAAGTAAAACTAAGATAGGGTCTGAGGTGGCTGCTTCCAGTAAAACCCACGGATCAAGTCTAGGACCTAAGGCACATAACACTCAGCAATAGGGCAAAAGACCGATTGGTGCATGTACCCCTTGTCTTTCGGCTACCAACGCCACCACATGATGCATGATTAACCTTCCCTCACTTTTAACCTTATTTTCACCAAATTAGTAAATTAACGTTAAAATTAGTGCAATTTCACTTTTGCCCCTGAGGGGCCACACACACATACATTATATGCAGACACCGCAAATGGGTCGTAACTTTTACTTAAACTAAATGAAAATAAATTTATTGGTATGTTATAAATTAGGATTTTTATTCTTATTAATAATAGTTATGTGGATTTAATTAATAATTAGTTATTATAAAAATAATATATAAGTTAATGGTTTATATATGCTTAATAAAATATTATTATAATTAATGGTTAATTTACTATGTCACAAATGGTAGAAAAAAATAAATTAATAATATTAAAATATGATTAAGTAACTCTTTCCTATTTTATAAAATGTATCTATATTTAAGGTCATGAATAAATTTGGAAGAGAACAATCTTGTGAGGTGAAATATACTAACATATAATATGAGTTATAGCCGAGTTTGGGTGTTAAAATTATGGTATCAGAGCTAATGCTCTTTCCTGTCGATCTTTTTTCTAAAACATACTATGTGAGGTAAATAACAAATGTCGGGTTATGATATGTGTATAATTTAAGTTATCGCTATGAATAGTGTTTATATTCATCAATTATAGATGTATCATATTCTGAAATATGTACCGGTCTTTATTAACTTAGGTTTTGTATCTTCGTTATTCACATACCTTGTAAGTATTTTTTTTCTTTATTTAGTAATTTTGAGAACCGAAATTTTTTTAGGCTGACACAACTATAAATATATGATATGGTTTCTAAGCCTTTATATGTTATTATATATTAATAAATATATTAGATATTAGATATTAAATTAATATATTAATTAATAATATTAACAATATGATTACTAAATTAATGAAAAGAATGTCACGGCCCATGTTTTACACGGGGTTTAATATTAGAAACGATATAATTATATAATCTGTAAAAATTCACATAATTAACGTATTTTTATTATCATGTGATAGTTAACACAACTACCTTAAATTTATCATAAAAGCCATGACCTAAGTAACACTGAAATATCATAATAGCTCGTGTATTACACAGGCTTAATACTGAAATATAGTAATACATACATACATACCTACAAACATACATATATATATATATATTTCACATGACAGAAATTAGATATTATATATAAATTTGTATCTAAATAATATTATTTTACAATTGTGTATCTTTTAAATATAAATTTTATTTAAAGTAAATGAAATTAATCTTATTGGTCTCTCATAAATTAGATTTGTTATTTTTATTAATTATTGTTATACAGATTTAATTAATGATTAATTATTACAAAATTATTATATAAGCTAACGGTTTATATTTGACGAATAAAATATAACGATGAATTTATTAAATCACTAAAATAGGTAAAAGATAACTTAATTATATTAAAATATGATTAAATAAATATTTCCAACTTTATAAAACATTTCTTTATTTAGGGCCATGAAGGGATTTGAGCGGAAAAATAGGTAAGGTGAAATATGGTAGTGACATGTGTCCCAAAAGAATGAAGATTAAGATATATAAGACTAAGCGGTATGGAGGGTCGTCCTAGGCCCGTCCTCCCGCCGCCGCCCCAAACTCCCCACCCCCCATGCCCGTCGCCACCCCAAGCCCGGCAACTTCGGCTCCCACCAGCCGAACTCGACGCCCCTCTCTCCTCTCTCCTAACACACACACATCTATACATACATACGTATATATATATATAAAGGGGTTCATCCCCCACCCTCTAGGTCCATCCCCTCCAAGCCGAGCCTATGTGGTGCTGACGTGGCGGCCCATCCCCTTGGGGATGAGGCTCTCCATACCCTCTAGTCTAAGAGATAGGGAAAGAAATAGAGATTATATATGGATTTAACAAATCCTTACCCTAAATATGTTTTATGAATGACGAACTTCCTTTAATCCATGTTGTCTGCGTGACTTGAACCCAATACGTCTTCCTTTCAAACTCAGTTGGTTAAAGGCTTTGCACTAAATGCAATCAAATTGTTATTTGGGAGTTTAGTGGGTATGTGTTTGAATTGAAAGGGCACTTGTGACTTTAGTGGTAACTTAAGTTACTTTTGTGTAATTGTTATTTTTAGGCCCAAAGTCGTTTAAACTTAAACGGATGCACTAAATGCAATCAGATGTTTATAAACTTCTAAATTATTTTACTAAGGGGCTGTTTGGTAGCCTCTTAATGACAATTCAGATACTACCTCTTAATGGTTTAAAACCTCTGAATGAATAAGAGGTAACCTCAAGTCTAAACGGTTAAGAGGTAACCTCTGAATGGTAAATCATCACATGTCATATTTTTCTACCTTCTCATTGGTAAAAGTCTTAATGGTTCCATTAAGAGGTAGCCTCTTAATGACCATTCAGAGGCTACCAAACAGCCCCTAAAAGTATTGTTTCTTATTTTACAGTTTTAGTTAGGGTTTTCATGAAGCGGTTAAAACTAATGATACCAGACAACTATTTGGTTTTATGGACGGTTTTTTCCACTGTTCAAACCATTGGTTTTTCTTTATTTCTTTAATTTAATTAAGAAAAAGAGTGAACACACGCCGACTGATTTAAAAACAGTGTTCACCTAATCATAGTAATTGACATAATCAGTAATGTTACATTGTTAACCAACTGGCTAGCCCAGTTGGCCAGCAACAATGATGGGTTGGATTGGGGCTGAAAGGTCACCGGTTCGATCCTGAGGAGCGCCCGAGTTTTCTATTATAGTGTATTTACTCCGGAGAGTGTCAGCTCTTGCGGAGGGTGCAACTCCTGTCAAGTGGCAGGGGGCTGGGAATTTTCTCGGGGGACGCCAAGCCAAACTCTAATGCACCAAGCGTGGGCCCGGTTAAGACAACATAGTCTTGGTTGCGGGAGTGGGGCGATGGTAGCTACCGATTTATAGGTAGTAGCGGCCTTGCCGTCTGTTGTGAAAGTCGCCGTTCAAAAAAAAAGTAATGTTACATTGTTACATGTTACTAGAAGTTATGGATCAACCCAACCGATACTAAAACTTGCCATTTTAAGGTCCAGTGAACCATAAACCAAACCATAGCAATGGGTCTAGTTTGGTTTTTTAACAGTCTCGTTTTGGTTTAAAGAAATTATATACGATACTAAACTGTTTGACCTAACTATAAATGCCGTACAGTGAACATCACTAGTTTTAATTTTGCAATATATATCTTTTGATGTATATGTTATTTATAAATTAAAAAAATATATATTTAAACTACTACAAAGAAAAGTTGCTGACATCAGTAAGTAATAGTTGACCTCTTCAATTGGCCAAAAAGGGCGGCAGGCTCAACAGTGTCCCTATTGGCCTAACAAAATTACGATTTTGTCCTGCTTTAAATTTACGCTTTTGCCATCAGTTCAAATTTATGTTTTTGCCCCCACTTAAAAATAAATTTGCGCTTTTACTCTCAGCTAAATATTTCGATTTTGCCCCCGGTTAAAAATTACGATTTTGACCCGTTCAATTTACAGTTTTGCCATTAGTTTTTTCCCCTTAAAATTACGATTTTGCCATCAGGTCAAATTTATGTTTTTGCCCACGCTAAAAAATAAATTTACGCTTTTCCTCCCGGCTAAAAATTCTAATTTTGCCCTCGACTCAAATTTACGATTTTGCCCCGTATAAATTTATACTTTCGCCATTAGTTTTTTTCTCACAACCAGGTTACGATTTTTCCCTCAACTTAAATTAACATTTTGCCTTCCTGGTGACATTACAAGTTTGCCCCCAGTGCAAAATCACAGTCGTGCCGGCAACTTCCTGCACTCGCCCGTTGGTCCATTTAGTTTACGATTTATCCCTAAATTAAAATTATGATTTGGCCCTCAGTTAAAAATTACGTTTTTCCCATCGTTTTAGTTTTTTTACCAAAACTATAAAGGTTTTTTGTTTTAATTGGTTTACTCGATTTTTTTTTTCATGTCAAGGAGTTGTCTAAAACTGGCTCATTAGTCCTGAAAAATTACAGTTTTGCCCTGAACTCAAAATTACAGTCTTATCATCGTTTTTGTTTTTTTTCCCTAGTAAAATTATAGCGGTCTTTTTTTAATTGGTTGAAAATTATTCGGCCATCGCCCCGCAACGCGGGCGGGGCATCTACTAGTATAAATACAAAGATGAACTCGTTACCTAACCCACCAAACTATGATTTTATCATCTATAGTCAAATCGTTTTGTTGTCAATAGATAATCAATAATCTAACAAATAACAATTTTATTGCAGTTCAGTAATTCGCCTAAGACGAAAATAGTAGAGCAAAAGCATACTGATCTTTCTGCCAACTGAATTGGGCTGTGTTGAGCCCATTATCTCATATTAAAGAGAGCCCAAAAGAATTGGTTCTCACTTCTCAGTGAGAAACCTTATATGTTGAAGCCTGGTGGGAGTGATGTGTGGACTGTTATGTGTTCTTAGATGTGCACAAATTAGGTTTTTCTAATACCCAGTTTTTTAGGTATAAAACCGAGCCTAGGGATATTGAGAGAAATTGAGTAGGGTTCATGTACGGATATAGAGGAGAAAAATCATACACTACGTATCTAAGTAGGGTAAGATCAGGAGGTTCGAGTATAACATGGTATGGGTCCGGGTATTAATACCTGATTTTATAAAATAAGTTTATTATTATTATTATTATTATTATTATTATTTTATTTACACAAAAGTAAATTCGTTTAAAAAATAAATTTGGTTTGTAATTTGTAAAAATAAATTACAATTATATAAATTCACTCAAGTACAAATTATTTGCTTTATAATATGTATTTATAAAAAAACTTAAACATAAAACTGGTAAAGTAAGTATAAAAATATACTTTAAAACTTTGGGTATTCTACTGGGTATTAAAAAAACCGGTATCGGGTATAGAGGATAGCCGGTTCCGGGTATAAATCGACTACGGTTTCAGGTACGGGTATAAAATACCCTGGTACAAAAATGACCAGTTCCAGGTTTTTTACGGTCCGGTTTCGGGTACGAGTTTTTTGTGCACCTCTAACTGTCATCATATACATTTCGTATATTTGTATTAGATCCGGATATTACTCAAACAATGTGATTATAAAAGGGTCAATGTTATAGGTATAACTCATCCCCTCACAAGATGTTGGATGCACATCTTTCATAGAAATCTAATCAGTTCATTAGTTATACAAGATATGGACGTATAACGTCTTTAAAGGGCCATATACCTTTATACATGTCTACACCATCACGTTGTCTGTTCTATATGGGTTGTTCTATAAGGGCGTATAAAAATTTAAAACCCTATAGAAGAGGATAAAAGCCATATACTTGCGTATTTTATGCAAAGCCTAGACGTATATCAACAAATCATACACCCCTATACGGTCATATCATAGAATTCGAAGATATTACTTGACTATAACATCTAACAACTTTTATGAAATATAATTACTTCTAATATATTGTGTTTTGATATCATCATCGGAATTATATATTATACCCTTATACAATTAGCAATTTAGGTTATCTCCATTTGTTTAAAAGTCACACACTTTAGTTCATTTTACTCACACTTTTTCATATTATTCATTTTACCTACAAAATATTATATAACGGCTACCATTGCGTAACGGAACATCGCCTCCATAAATCATCTCGTTTAAATTATAACCAACTGAATTAATTTTCATTATACCAAAATCAATTTCAATTAATCCAATTAACCGCCACAAACAATCAAATGAATGCCTTACAAATTATGTAACAAACATTGGTGATGCCGCATCACAATCTACCCAATCAAATAAGATATGTTCCCACAAATTAAATTAATTAAATCTAAAATATGCTTCGCTAAGCAATGCTAGCTAGACCATACCGGGCTAGCGTTGATTATGGCGTTGCCCTGCTGGCGTGGGAATTGAGCCTGACATGGGGCGGGAGGGAGGGGGGTGGAGGTGACATGGCTGGCTTTGGTTGGCTGATCCAATATAACCGTTGGGGCTAGTCATTGCCAAACGGCTACTTTAATTAAATTTCTTTTTTACATATTAAACCAAGATAAATACCCACCAATTTTTAACATTTTTTATCACTTCTCTATTTATTCAACTAGACTAGGAGTTGGCTAGAAAGTCCAAATTTCCTAAAAAGCGTAAAAAGTCATAAAACACCATAATGATAACCATAAAACACACCAAAAACCCACAAATAACATAATGAAGATTACTAAAACATCATGTATGTGGGTTTTGTGTTGTGTTTTAGATGTTAAGGCTCTGATTATGGAATGGCAAATATTATTGTGTTTTATGTTGTTTAGCCTTTTGTGTTTTAAATTAATAGTTCTACGATGGTGTGTTTGAAGTTTTTATGGACTATTAGAGTTTGAATATGGTGTTTTAGTAATCTTCATTCTATTATTTATGAGTTTTAGGTGTGTTTTATGCCTGAAATTATTGTGTTTTATGACTTTTTACACTTTTTATGAAAAACACACTTTCCGTAGGATCCCTACTCTATTCTACTATATCTCTTTATATTATCTAGTTTTTTTTTATTTTATGTATTTTTTGTTTTATTTGTAGTTTTTTAAAATATTATAGGATAAATTACACTTTTCGTCCTTTATGTTTGTAGCTAGTTGCAATGGATGACCTTTACATTTAATAATTACAGCCATGGTCCTTTATTTTGAAAACTCATTACACCATTCGTCCTTTAGTGCTAACCAGGTTAAAATTTTGAGTTAAATCTAGTCATATGAGGGTATTATGGTCATTTCATGTTTTTATTTAATAATAAAACTAAAACATAACATATATACATAATACAACTTATTTAATCTACTCAAAGATCTTGTATCTATATCTGTACATCTGAATCTCTCTTGTATCTACTCAACCACCGCCTAAGTCCACCACCGCCACCACCTGTAACATCACCACCACCATCATCGGAGCTATTTAAAACCCAGAAAAACCCTCTGTATATAGATCGATGCACACCCCTATTTAAAACCCAGAAAAACCCCCAAACAACATCCCACAATCCATGGTTTCTTTCAAAGAAGAAAGCAACATGATCAAAGATCTTTCACATCTGAAAAACTTCACTCAATGAGCTCAAACTCATGGTTCAAGAAGCAATAATCAATAAAGATTCAACCTTTACACCTAATCCAGAACAACCCACTTAAGAAATCTCAATTTGGGGGATACCCCTGTTCAAAGATGAAAGAACTGATGTCATCTTTGTGGTGGTGGCAGTGACCAAAAAAAGTCAAAACAAATCCCAAACACTCCAACTTCTCAAATTCAAACAAAACCCTACTGAATTCAAGAACCAAAATGCAATTCAAACCCCAATTTCTCAAACCCAAACAAAACCCTACTTACCAAACAATGCAATTCAAGAACCCCCATTAACCCAAAAGTTAAAACTGCACAAACTGCACAATCCACAGTTTAATCTCACCAACACTCAACCCATTTTCCTTCTTGGCTCGTCTCACAACCGTTGCTAAATCGGTATCAAAATACTCAAGCACAACGTCCTCATCAGGGGACCAGAAATACTGCGGGAGTTCCTCGAACGACGGCGGAGCAATGAAGTCGTCGGGATTTTCCGGCGGGTCAAAGGTGGAGATTTCATCTGGGTCAACATTGTCGAAGAATGTGGTGTCAATGTCGGTTGATTGGGTTTTTATTGAGGGGAAATTGAGGGCTTTTGAGAAGGAGAGATAGGCGGGGTGATGGTGGGTGGGGAGGAGAGAGAAGCGGCGGAGAGAGACGGTGGAGGAGAGAGGAAGCCATGGTGGTTGTTTTGATGGAAGAGGATGAAGGAGATGGGTA
>JARYGA010018339.1:0-53386 GCA_030545235.1 Helianthus tuberosus | reverse complement strand
ATGTGAAAATGATGTGAGGAAATGGAAATCAGACTTTCAAGAAACAAGACCTACAGAATTATCAAGTTTATATCACTTTGAAACAAAATGGTTTACAAGGTGATTGTAAGATTATTATCTAGTACAAATGAATCTTGAATTCTGTGGGTGAGAGGGCAATGGAGTTTTGATGTATGTAAGAATGATAAGCTTAAAACTCACTTTGCTTCTCCTGGTTGAGCCTTCTATTTATAGAAGGCTGGGTGCATGAATAAACAATAGTTTATTCATGCAATAAGTCCTGCAAAAAGTGCCCAATTGACATATTCATTGAATCCAACGTACAAGTTGCCTTTTTCATCATGATATCAATTAATGTCAACTTGCTTCGGTAAGTGTGGCAGGGCAGAGCCAATTTCAGACAAGTGGGGTATTTCATCAGAATTCTGATAAACCACTTCATCAGATATTCTGATGAACAAATCATCAGAAAAATTCTGATGATCAGAATCGTCAGAAACTGATGATATTTCATCAGAAATATCATCAGATCCATCAGAAGTGACCTTTTCTGATAATCCAATTCAGCTCTTGATCAACTAGTGTTTCTTTGAAGTAGATGCTGTGCATTTCTGTTGTCCCATCTGATCTTCTTTTTCTAGTTCGTGATCTTCAGGACTGTGATCTCTTCATAGATCCAGTTGATTGTGATTTTTTTCAATACTTACAAATAAAGTTTCCTAACATATTCCGCCACCCTTGGACCTTCCATCTTTAGTTTCCAGAATTCAATCTCCAGCTTCTGGATCTCCATCTGGGAACAATACTCCTTACGCATCAATTCTTTTAACTCATCCCATGTCAAAGCATACGCAGCAGCCTCGCCCATTATCTGAACCCGAAGGTTCCATCGTGACAGAGCCACATCTTGGAACAATCCATAAATGTATGTGACTTGTTGCTCTGGAGTACATCCGCTCATTTGCAACAAAATCCATGTTCTCGACCCACTTCATAAAAACTACGGCACCCCCAGTGCCGTCGAAGTTCAGAGGCTTGCAGTCCAGAAACTGCTTGTAAGTACATGTAGGATCGTTTTACCGACCAAATGAGTCAATCAGAGGCAATACACAACTGTTTGAGAGGCGGAAACAAACAAACAGTCTTGAATCAGTGAAGAATTGAGTAGAAACAGAGTATTTCACTTTAAAACAAGCTTGTCATTCAAAATAGACTTGATTACACGGTGGAATTTCAGCAGCACTTCGTGACACACTAGCTAATTCCGTATGAAATGAGAAGCCCAACACACCTATATATAGGCTGTTGATTTCAAGCAGAATTAACACATCAAATTCCGTTTGAAATGACCATGTGTCATTTCAAGCGGAATTACCACAAAAACTATAAAATTACATATTTGACCCTGTACAATCTACAGACATGACCTAAACTGATAGACATAGGCTATAGACATTATGCACCAACAAACTCCCCCTTGGATATTGCCGGAGTCTTCAGTCAGGTCTTCAGCTCTTCACAGCGACTTAAACTTTTCTTTTCTTGACTTAGGCTTTTTCATCAACAGCTTCCTAAGCTTATCGTTATCTTTAACAGCTTTCTGTCTTTCTTTTCTTGTTCTCTCATGAACTTGCCACGCAGCATTCTATCTCTTTCCTCACGTTCCTTCTTTACTTTCTCGGCTTTAAGAGCTTCCTCTTTCTCAATCTCTCTCCATTTCGTTGACCATTTGCTTTCAGCATTTATACCCTTCTGGAAACAGATAGAAACAACTTTCTGAAATTGCATTGCTTGCTCTCTATCTTCAGCTTTGAATCCAATCTTGTTCACAAACAAGCATTCAATATCTTTTGCCGAGTAATTGACCAACCACAAAGGATCATATACAGTGATGTATCTGATTTCACTTTCAACCATGTACGTAATCACAGCTTCAGTTGTCAGACAGCTGTACACCCAATACATAAAGCCTTTGTAAAATTCTTGCTCCATTTGTGGCAAAGGAATGTTCTTGATCACTCTTGGCTTTTTGATTTTCAGTATAGTCTCTTCAACACCAGTAACTGGATCCACCCTCCTTACTTTCTTTGGTCGGTGTGGCTTCCAGTGCTGAAAATCTCTGAATGCTTCAAACTTTATTAAACCCCATACAGGTACATCACGCTTTCTAACCGGATAATCCAACGTTTTGACCTGAGCAAGCTCCTCAACATCCCACCATGGTAAAGACATGAAGTCCTGGATGTATTCAAAATACTGCACACCATACTCTCTGTGAATAGCGTATGCATTGACTTGTGGCAGATAGCCCCAACTGATTATATCACCAAGAGAAACATTCCTATCTCTTTTATAGAACTTCAGAGGACGTTTAAATTTTCTTTCATTACTCTTCCTGAACCATTTCTTCCTCTCTTCTTTCTGTGCATCTTTTACTGTACCATCAAAGTTCGTATCTTTCAAAACTTCTTCTACTTTCCTTCTCAATTCATCGATGTTCTCTTGACTGAAAAAATTCGACTAACGTTGGAAAATCAGAAGTATCCACATTCTCATTCTCTTCATCACTGCAATCTTCGACTTCAACCCTATCATATATATCAGCATCCTCAACATACTTGTACTCATACTCAGCCTGTTGGTTGATGTCGAACTGATTTAATTCCTCTTCAAAATCAAACTTGAAGTCAGGATCATCAATACGCTTCATTTCAATAATATCCTTCATGGTGTAAGTGTGCCTGATCTCTCCTTCTTCAACATCAGGCTCCAGACGTAGAATTAACTTCTCAACTTCATCAACACTTTGATCTACAACGTTCTCCCCCTCTCCTATAGCATCCTCAGGCTCTTCATTTGCATCATGATGAAGATAATCATCAACTTTCTCTTCATTTGACGCTTCAGTGATTTTAATACCAGAAGCACCCTGATCATCATCATCATTATCATCATCACTAGAACTACTTGCAGAAAATACATCATCATCAGCATCATCCTTTTCACTTTCATCATCATCCTCTTCATCATCTTCCTCATTATTAAAAACATCATCTAGTAACACATCCTCTTCAAATATAGCAGAAACAGAAGAAATAGGACGAGGATTTGGTATAGGAGATTCAGATACAGTTGATAGAACAACTGCCCTCTTAGTAATTTCAGAACTTCCTTCAATACCTTTACCCTTATCTTTCAAATCAGCTTCTAAATCAGCTTGACGTTTTGCTCTAACCTCCTCAATCTTTGTTTCATCAAACTTCTGCTCAACAGACTTTCCGAGCAAATTTTCTAATACTTTATTCAACATGTACATCTCGTGTTCTTTCTGTGCCTTCACAGCCTCAAGCTCTTTGTTCTTCAATTCGAAATACTTGTTTTGTTCATCTCTGCGAGCTTTTTCTTCTAGCAATTCTGCAATTTGAACTTTCATTACATCAATTTCAGCTTCATCAGCTTAAATCTTTTTCAATAAAGAAGAATTCTCAGCTTCAACTGTTTTAACACGTTTTTCATGCTTCTTCTCTCGATCCAACAACTTCTTGTTCTCAACCAGAACTTCTTCAATTTTCTTTTCCAAACTCTTAACTTGCACATCAGTTGCAAAATTGAAATCACCAATGTCTTCAAGAGTAATACCCTCAGGAACATGTGGAAAAGTCTTGTAACCAGAAGAACTCGGTGTAGTTTGAATAGGTGGTTGTGTGGATGGTGGTGTTTGACATATTTGCTGAGATGTAACAACAGGTTGTTTTTCATGTGGAGGTGTAGCAATATGAATGTGTTGTGGTGAAAGATGTGGTGGTGATTGGATTGGTGATGGTTATCTTGGTGGTGATTGATGAATTGGTGAATGAATTGGAGATGGTTGATGTTGAGGTTCAGATGGTGGTGATGGTTGTTTACTAGGTTCCTGGATTGGTTTCTTCTTTAACACTTTCAATCTTTTTGCAACCTTCGGAGTAACAACTTTCTTTCTAGCACCAGCTTTCTTTCTTCCACCAGATGAAGGTGGTGTTTGAACATCTTCAATATTTTCTTGAGAATGAGTATACTCATCATCATCTTTTTCTTTTCTTCTTTTTCTTTTTAATTGTTTCTCCTTCTCTATTTCAACTCTAATTCTTTCTGCACGTTCATTTTCATCAATCTCTTCATCAGATGAACTAGAAGAACTGCTATTTGCATCATCATCTTTATCACCAGCAGTCTTTTCTGTTTCAGCATTATAATCAGTAAGAGATTTCAACAACTTTTCAGATTCAGGAGACAAACGAACATCTCCTTCAACATTAACTTCTGCTTCAGCTTCAGCCTCATCTTCTTTATCTAATTCATCCACAAGCATAGTTTCAACAACCTTCTTTTGACGCTTTTTCTTAGGTTGTGATGATGAACCCTCCTCCACTTGAACTTTTGGAGTTGGTTTTCTGCTTCTCTTCTTTTTCTCTTTCAAGAACCACTCATTTCTTAATTCTTTGAAATCTTCAAGAATTTTCAATTCATCTGCATAGGATTTTTCTTTCATTTCTTCTTCATTTCTCCAGTTTTGATGATTGATTGGATCTGGGTCTTGATAATTATTATCTTTGATGAAACCAAAAAATTCTGCTATCGTCTTTGGCTCCAGATGATTTGGATGATATCTTGCCAATTGTTTCACAGACTCATTATCCATATGATATAATCCCAACAGATCATTATTTTCATCTCTCTCCAAATCCGAATAAGCATGATCTATCATCCGAACAAATCGTGGATACACCCAAGTCTTGCTCTTTCAAGTAATGTTCTCGACCATGTAATGAAACACAATCTTCAAAAAATTATACTTTTTGTTCAACACAAGAGCTGTCACCATGTTCATTTGATAATCTCTCATTATATCATAAGCTCCCTGTTGATGCACGGGAATGTCTGTTGACTTCGTTTGCATTAAGTCTTAGGTCAAGATAGTCAAGATTAGACCTTGAAAGTGAAATTAGGGTTTAGATATGTTAATTTCGCTTATAATGACATGTTGGTCATTAAAAGCGAAATCAGATATAAGTAATTTCGCTTATATGTCATGTTTAGATAAGAGGTTTCGCTTATTAGTCAAGGGGTTTCGCTCATAGGGTATTAATGAGGTTTCGCTTATGTGTCATGCCGTATAGGCGAAACCACATGGCCTATATATAGCTGCCATGAGCGAGACCTAGTCATTCATGTATGTACGCTGGAGCAAGACCTGGTCATTAGCTTGGTAACAAAAGTCTGTCAAAATCATTCTAGAAAGCTAATAAAGAGAAGAAATTGAAAGGAATAGCTGTTGTAGCTTCGTGTATACTGATTCCGCCTATATACGTGAAGATGAACTGCCTTGACTGACTTTTCAGGGTCAGAACACGGTCCAGCAAGTGGTATCAGAGCTTCAGGACGAGGAGTTTATACTACTACAGCTTGATTCTACATGATTCTCTTATTTCTACTCACTTTCTCTCATACTTTTTCGATTTGAACTGGTTCCTACGGTTGAAATGGTCTGATTTTTGAGTATAACGTGTGAAACATACAATTAACAAACCCTAGAAAGATTCAGGCTAAAACACGACTTAAAAATGGTAAAAATCAGTTGAAAACCATATTTCGCTTTTACTGACAATCGAAGGGTTTCGCTCTTTCGGACATAAATTACCTGATTTCGTTGATAGTGACATCAGCTAGGTTCGCTCATAGTGACATCAGGTAGGTTCGCTCATAGTGACATCTGGTAGGTTCGCTCATACGGACATTCTGAGTTCGCTTATTCGAACAATTCATATTTCGCTTATTTGAACATTGCCTATTTCGCTTATTCGGACATAACTGATTTCGCTTATCTGACATCTAATTTCGCTTATTTGTCATAATCTGACATTATTCTAATTTCGCTCAAGTGTACATCAGTTCTGATTTCGCTTTTGTGTCATCACAACTGTTTTCGCTTATTAGTCATTGTTTTCAAAAATTTCGAAAATTTGTTTAAGTGTTGACTGATTTTTGCAGGTGATTCGAGGTGATTTACAAGGCGCAAATATCAAGAAATCAAAATGTTTGACGAAAAGGAAAACAAGAATCTTGAAAATCTAAATGATTGGCCTTGTGAATCTTGGTGTGGGAGATTAAGTGATAAGGATGTTTGTGTTAAAAGATTCGAAAATTTGTTGTGTATGAAGAATGAATCATTGGAGAAGTTGGTAAAACGGTTTAACGAGTTAGTTTACAAGTTAGAAAGACATGGGATATATTTTTCAAAGGATGAACAAATTTCAAGATTTGTTGATGCATTACCTTTGGAATGGGATAAATTCGTGAATGAACTGAAACGGGATTCTAGTTTATCACGCTTTGATTTAAGAAGTTTTATCAATACAATTACAAATCATAGGATTCATAAAGATTCAAGAAAAAGGGAGTTATTGGATGAAATAAAAGGAGAGTCAGAAAAGATAGATTTGGATGTAATCATTGAAATGAGAAAACGAATCACTGTGTGTCTTGCAGCAAAAAATGATATGAGATATGATATTAAGAGGGGTTGTTATATTGATGAAAATATGAATCCTCTTGATTTTGTTAAAATTTTTTGTGCAGGAACATACAAGATGGAAACAAAGAAAGAAGCTGTTGATGGAGAGATGAATGGAAAATGCTTGAAATGTGAAAAATCAGAAACAGACAATGTCAAACTTCTGAAGAATGTAGAGAGTTTAACATTGGAGAAAATTGTGAGAAATTGACGTCAGAAAATGTCAAACTGTTGAGTAGTTTGGACAGTTTGACATTGGAAATTAACAATTTGAAAGAAAAAGAAAAAGATTTTGGAAAAATCAAAATTGAAAATGAAAACGTTTCTTGGATAAAATTGGAAAATGAAGCGTTAAAAGAAAAAGAAAAAGATTTTCAAAGTCAAATGAAGGTTTTAGAAGATGAAAAGTCTGTTATTTTTAACAATAATCTTGAAAAACAGATTGAAATAAATTCTCATCTTCAGAAATTCATTCGGCTTGAAAATGAAGCTGAAATTGCTCGAAATAAAATTGATGAGCTTGAGAGTAAATTGAAAGGTTTTGTGAATTCTACATCACATGTTTGTCCAAAACCGATCAATTCTGTTCCAATAAGTGACAATGTCACAAATTTTGACAAAGTCAAAATTGAAGATTGTGATGAAATATCTGATGATGAAAAAGAAAAGAAAAGAAAAATATTTTTAGATTTACAAGAAAAATTTAAAAATACTGTTTTGCAATCTACTGAAACAGGTGAATGTTCTAAACAAAAACCTGTTAAGAAGAGTGTAGAACAGAAACAAAAAGTTAAAAATTTGAAAAATTTTAAAAATGAAAATAAAAGCTCATCAGATAAGTCATCCAATCATTATCAAAAACCACAAAAATCTAAAAATGAAAACTCACAAAATGTTGGTAATAAGTGGTGCAGGTTTGACCACAGTGCTTCAAAGCCAAAACTAGTTTTCAAAAAGAGTGATGATTACCACAATGCCAGACAATGTTATGATCTAAGCATATGGTGTGAAAGTGGTGAATGGTACGATAACAGAGTGTGCTACACCTGTGGTGTGAGAGGACACATTGCTGTTAACTGCCAGAATTGGAATTATGAAACAAGAAGATGCTATAATTGTCATATCAGAGGACATATTGCCAGAGATTGCCCAAGGAGATCAATGGGAAGATCGAGGGTTGAATCTCAAAGAATGGCAAAGAAACCAGTCAACGTCAAGCCTAAAGAACAGAAGGTTCAAGAACCTAAAGTTCAAGAAAAGAAAGTGAAGCTTTCTCAGGGGCAGAAAGACAGACTGAGGAAGAAAAGGAAGAAGGCAAGAGAGTATCTGGAGAAGATTTTGTCTTCGGGTTCACCTGACAGATTGAATAAAAGTTTTGATGAATCAACTCACTCGACTGCAAAGCCAAGTAAATTGAATTCTTCAGATGAAAATCTGAGGACAAAAGAGAAAAAGTAGAAAAAGAAAGTTGTCGGCGATGAATCTGGCTTATAAAAGTCTGACAAGCCACATTCAGGCAATGATTCTGGATCCTTAAAGCCAGAAGAGCCGGTAGTTGAGGTAAAATCTGAGAATTCAGGTTTAACAATGGATGATGCAAATTTTCCATCATTGTTGAACAAGAATTCAAAATCACCCAAGGCTGGTCAGGCTTGGGTGAATCTTTTCAAATAGAAAAACCTGACTTGCCGGAGTTCCCAGGTTGGTAAGTGTGGAACATGAATCGGCACATTTCTTGAGAAATTTCACTCTGGTGATTTTTCGCCTTACATGTGGTAAATCAGGGGACATTAAGTTGTACTTGATTTCCTACAAGTGTTTGTGTTGATAGAATTTTGAACTGTTAAATCTTTCAAATGGTTAAAGGAGAACAAAGTGATGAAGTAATCCCCTAACCAACAAGTGATTTGTTAATTCAACAAAACTAATTTTCCGGAAAAACCATTTTGATTAAAACAAACTTAAGTGTTTTGAAATCACAATGGGAAAATAGTTTGTTGTCAGGAGGAGTTCTGATTGTTTATGCCAAGTGGATGGAGAATTGAAGTAATTCGATATCGGTAGTCAGTTTGTTTTCAAATTTTCCTTGAAAATCAAAATTGAAACATATTTTGATTTTAGGGGGAGAAAAATTTAAAAAAAAATAGAAAATTTGAAAATTTCAAAAACATTGAAAAAGCAAAAATGAGTTTTGTTGTGAAAAAGAGGAAATGATAGTAAATCAGTGAACTATCACAGCATGCTAAAGATATGAAATGTCAAATGTGATAAACGGTCTCACTGATGATGTGTCAGTAGGTTTTTGCACATTTAGTAGATTGTGACGAGATATAAACCTAAATTCAAACTTGCTTATATCGTGGGTAACATCTCTCGGATATATGGGTAACCCCCGAAATCTCGTTTGAAGGATTCCTTTTTCTGATGTACTAGGTTTTTATACTCAATGATGTCTGGGGTATTATTCCGGGACTTCTGCTGAATGGAAGTTCTGACCTAGTCCCCGAATAATACTTTCTGCAAATGCTTGAAACACAGCATCACCCTCAGCATATATGATAAGACAATAAAATTGCTTAGCAATGCTGTTGTAAAAAAGATCCTCTAAAGGGGACACACCCAAGTTGAGTCATGATCTCTCTGCTGAACGGTAGTTCTGACCTGAGCTCTCATGATTCTTCATAATTTATTAACCCCTTATAGATATCATTTGTGTTATAATTGCCTGTAAGACTGAATATTGGGATCTGGATACGGGAGTATATTCTGAGGTGGGACACGCGATTAAGTTTAAGTATCTAAGACATTAAACTTGTATCTCGAAACAATTGAACTTTGTGTGAAAATTTAAGTGGACTAGTATACTGACAATCAAGGTGAATCGTTTAGAACTTAAAATGATTAAAGCTTAACGGTGCTAGTGATTTGTCTCATAAACTGATATGATCCTCTTACACAAACTCACAAAAATATTGTTTGTATATATTTGTTTACTGCATTTCATGCATAAAATTTTGAAAATTCAAAAAGATTTTTGACAACTGATGTTGAAGAGCTGATATTCAAAATTCCAAGTGCTAAACATGATGAATTAGGGTTGGGAGAATATGTTGAAAACTTTGAATGTCATATTCAAATATTTTGAAAGATTATGTGTTTAGTTAATCAAGGTCATTCACTTGAACTTGATGTAACTAGTATGTTTGTTGCATAAATGATGTCTACCAGTAAGTTTCTTAAATCTAACTGTTATAAATTTGTGAAACTTATGTTGAGGTAGAGAATGTGCAGGGTAACAGGTTTTGGACTTCATCATTCCCACGGAAGCTAAATGTCAAAGCTTGAACCAGATAAAGACCTCAGATTCTAGCATATTGAGAGGGGGAGTCTGTGAAAGGGGGAGTCTGGATCAACAGTCAAAGGGGAGTTTGAAGATGGAGCTAGGACAAGATCCTGAACCTGTGAAGATAGAGTTTTATGATGAAAAGACAGAGAGTTGGAGAAAAGACTAAGACTGAAGACTCGGAGCTAAAGACTTCGTCAACATCCAAGGGGGAGTCTGTTGATGCACGGGAATGTATGTTGACTTCGTTTGCATTAAGTCTTAGGTCAAGATAGTCAAGATTAGACCTTGAAAGTGAAATTAGGGTTTAGATATGTTAATTTCTCTTATAATGACATGTTGGTCATTAAAAGCGAAATCAGATATAAGTAATTTCGCTTATATGTCATGTTTAGATGAGAGGTTTCGCTTGTTAGTCAAGGGGTTTCGCTCATAGTGTATTAATGAGGTTTCGCTTATGTGTCCTGCCGTATAAGCGAAACCACATGGCCTATATATAGCTGCCATGAGCGAGACCTAGTCATTCATGTATGTACGCTGGAGCGAGACCTGGTCATTAGCTTGGTAACGAAACTTTGTCAAAATCATTCTAGAAAGCTAATAAAGAGAAGAAATTGAAAGGAATAACTGTTGTAACTTCGTGTATACTGATTCCGCCTTTATACGTGAAGATGAACTGCCTTGACTGACTTTTCAGGGTCGGAACACGGTCCAACACTCCCTTTCTATGACTTAGAGCAATCAACACTGAGTGAATAAGAAACTCGTATGGCTTGGAAAACTTTGATTTCAAGTAGCTAGCACTGTTCAGTGCACCATTATAACCCATTCGCAACATGCAACCTTTTACCATCCTCTCTGGGAACTTTGTAGGAGAATTTTCATCATCCGGAAAGTCTATCACCTGACGAACTAACTCCTCTGTGATAATGATCGGTTTATCTTTCCCGTTTAAGCTCACAATTGAATTTATTGTCTTTTTATCTTCATCATATGTTGCATTCTCCCAAAACCGTTCAATGTGTGATTTGAAAACCAAATGTTGATTCGTCAAAGCTTTCTGAATTGGCAACCTTCTCATAAACTCCAGAATACTCTTAAATTCGGACAGCTTTGGAATCTTCTTCTCATCAAAATCACAACAAGTGTTGTGTATTGGATCAAATATCACATTTGAAGCCTGAAAGAACAACATACAACCAAGTTAGACAATTTGAAAATTTTTCAAAAACAAACAACATTCAAATGAAATCACACTCCATGATAAAACACACATTCATACGAAATATCATTTCAAGCGGAATCACATATGACAGTTTAAAGCGAAATTACAATGTGAACCAGAATGATATGTTGAAACGGAATCACATTTCAAACGGAATCATATATAGCAGTTTAAAGCGGAATCACAATGTTAACCAGAATGACATGTTGAAACTGTATCACATTTCAAACGGAATCATATATGGCAGTTTGAAGCAGAATCACAAGTTTCAAACGGAATCATGAACAAATTTTTCAAAAACCTTACTGATGATGAAATTAATCATCTGGGTTTGTTTCTTATCAAATTCCGAGCATAAGGCTGTGTTTTAATTTCATTTTTGTCCACACAAACGATCTAGATCTGAGTTCAAAAATCTTGTTCATCGTCATCTATACGGAATCAGCAGATCTGGTTCAAATCAAAACCCTAATACAGATCTACAACCTATTCCGAGTTCATAGATGTGTTAATCGTTCATTTTATTCAACAATCAAACCCTAGATCTAAGTTTTAACAACCGTTCATCGCCGATCAAACATAAACAGTTCAGATCTGTGCCAAAATACTTAGATTTCTTACCTTTCCCATAATCTAAGATGTGCAAACCAAACTTAGATCAAATAACAGATCACAATCGGGCAGAGTTTCGGCTTAAAAACGATGGTTTTGTGATTTCGCGTGAAATCGCCTAGGAGGATACTTTGAAGTGGAATAACAGAAATGACAATTTCAAGCGGAATACCTCCACTATTTATAGGCAGCCTAATTCCGTTTGAAATAGGCATTGATCCCTTTTCAAACGGAATCACCAGTTCAAGCGAGATTACATGTTCAAGCGGAATTAGTGTTTTCAAGCGAAATTACCTTTTCAAAATTTTAACTTTTTGAGATTTTACCAACACACCCAGTTAACCAAGTCCAAGTTAATGACCTTGATCAACTGTTTAGCCTGCCAAGTCCAAGTTAATGACCTTGGCTGACCAGTTTATGAAGATGCTGATTTTCTGAAACTGATTTTAAGTTCAAGTTAATGAACTTTTGAACTTTCAAGCAATTACCAATCACTTTTTCAATCTTCTGCTTACCCAAACCTCATGATCTAGACTTGTTCAGCACATAAGACTTTGATCATCTGATCTCCAACGTTCGTTGTCTAAAATAAGATGAAATGTAAATCTTTTTGGATTATGAATAAGGTAAGCAATAAACTGTACACACAATATTTTTGTGAGTGTGTTAGGGGATCATATCAGTTGCCGACAAGATACAAGCACCGTTAAGCTTAGATTACATTTTCAGTATTAAACAGTTTGCATTGATTTCCGATATACTGATTCTCTTAAATTTTCACACAAAGTTCAATCTATTCAGGATACGGATTTAGTGTTTTAAGGCTTAACTTTTACATGTGTACCACCTCAGAATATACTCTCGTATCCAGATCCCAATATTCAGTCTTACAGGTGAGTATACCTAGATGATATCTATAAGGGGTTAAATGCGAAGGCCGTGAGAGCTCAGGTCAGAACTTCCGTTCAGCAAAGAGATGACGGCTTCGACTTTTGGTGGGTTCCCTTTAGAGAATCTTTTTTACAACAACACATGATTAACATTTTGCAATGTTTCATCATTTTTTATGCTGAGGGGGGGCTTTTATTTCAAGCAGCGTAAAGTATTCTCCGGGGACTAGGCCATTGCTTCCGCAAAATCAGAAGTCCCGAGATAATACCCCTGATATCACTAAGCATAAAGACCTAGTATCTCAGAAAGATGGACCTTTCAAACAAGATTTCGGGGGTTACCCATATATCCGAGAGATGTTCCCCACATAAAAGCAAGTAATTATTTATGTTTATATCCCGAACAAACCTACTAAATGTGTAAAAACCTATCGGCATATCATCTGCAAGACTGCTTAACACATTTTAAACATTACATTTCTTTAGCGTACTGCACTGTCTAGCTGATGTACTATCATTTCCCCTTTTTACACAAACTCATTTTTTTTTTACTTTTTCAAATGTTTTTGGATTTTGAAGTTTTATCATGTTTTTGTACTTTTCTGCAAATTTTCTCCCCCTAAAAACAAAGACATATTTTTGTGTTTTTGTTTTATCAAATGCAGAAAATAAACTATACAAAAACTTTGACAACACAACGTGGATCACATCAGATCGCCGTCCTCCTCGGCTTCACACTCAATTAACCCTCCCAGAAAATAGATTTTTCATCCCTTTTAATTTCAAAAGATAGTTAAATCTCTTTCTATCAAAAGGTTTTGTATAAAAATCAGCCTTCTGTTCATCGGTGTGTATATATTCTATTCGGATCAACTTCTTCTCGTAGCAATCACGGATGAAGTGATGCCGAATTTCAATATGTTTAGTTTTGGAGTGGTGAACCGGGTTTTTCGTTATGTTAATAGCCGCTTCATTGTCCACAAAAATCGGTGTGTTCAAGAACTGCAAACCAAAGTCTCGCATCTGCTGTTGGATCCAAAGGATCTGAGAGCAACAGCTCGAGGCCGAAACGTATTCTACCTCGCAGGTAGAGAGCGCGACTGAGGTTTGTTTCTTGCACTGCCAGGTGACTAGTCGAGTTCCGAAGAACTGAAAGCCTGCAGTGGTGGACTTAGCATTTTGCTTGCAACTACCAAAATCAGAATCAGCAAAACCTGTGAGAGAAAAATCATCAGTCTTAGGATACCACAAGTTGGTGCTTTGGCAGCCTTTCAAATATCGTAAAATACGTTTCACGATCATCAGATGAGATTGTCGTGGGCTGGACTGATATCTGGCGCATAAGCAAGTCGGATACATGATGTTCGGGCGGGAAGCAGTTAGATACATCAAGGATCCAATTATCGATCTGTACAACGTCTCATCCACTTTCTCTCCACTTTCATCAGGACAGATCCCGTGATTCTGAGCCAGGGGGGTTGATGTTGGAGTTGATTCAGACATGTTGAATTTTTCCAGAACATCGTTCACATATTTGGTTTGATGAATGAAGATTCCTTCGGGCATTTGCTCGACCTGTAGCCCTAGGAAGAACTTCATCTCCCCCATTGAACTCATCTCAAATTTCTTCTTCATAACATTCTCGAAATCTTTACACAACTCGTCATTTGTCGAACCAAATATAATATCGTCGACATAAATCTGCACGATCAATAGATGTCCTGCAACCTCTTTGATAAACAAAGTGCTATCAACTGTCCCTCTGCTGAACCCGTTGGCCAGTAGATGTTGGGAGAGCGTCTCATACCAGGCTCTCGGGGCCTGGTGTAATCCGTAGAGCGCTTTATCAAGAAGATAGACTTTGTTTTTGTGTACTGGATCTGTGAACCCCGGCGGTTGTCCAACATACACCTCTTCTTTGATTTTCCCATAAAGGAATGCAGACTTGACATCTAGCTGATAGACTTTGAATCCTTTCCATGACGCGAATGCCAGGAAGATTCTTATCGCCTCGAGTCTAGCAACAGGGGCATACACTTCAGTAAAATCGATCCCCTCCTGCTGACTGAAACCCTGTACTACTAGTCGTGCTTTATTCTTCACAATCACACTTCTATCATCCCTTTTGCACTTAAAGACCCACTTTGTCTTTATCAGCTTCTGGTTTTCAGGAAGGTCTACTAATCTCCAGACTCCCAACTTCTCAAACTACTGCAACTCTTCTTGCATAGCGTTCACCCAGCTTTCCTCTGTTAAAGCGTCTTTATACGTTTTTGGTTCAACCTGCGAAATGAAACACTTAAGTGAGAACTCTTCCTGTAAGGGAGCAACAGATGTATAAAAACATGTAAGAGCTCTGTTGATCTAATCCCGCGTTTTTACTCCGCTATGAAGATCACCAATTATCTGCTCTAAAGGATGATAAGACAGAGTTCTTGGCATAGCAGTGTCAGGCACGCTCACTTCCGATTGCAAGTTCGTAATATCTAGATCACCGGTGTGATCCTCAGCTTCAGTTGTAGCAACATTTGGTTCATCGTCAAAAGTCGGACCGGATTCCGAATTTGAGTCGTCAGAATTATCAAACGTTGGAGCTGGTTCCTCTGGTGGTTCATGAGCAGTTCCACTTGGACCGGCCTCGTGATCGTTTGTACCATTTGTAGGAATGTTTGTACCCACATCAGGCTGGGAAACTACCAACGGTCTTGGCACCTGTTCTTGAACCATAGATTGCTGCTGTTAGTATAAGTAAGCTAGTTCCTCTTCACTTGGCTCAGTTGGCAGTTGGAAAGACTCCTAGAGTTTGTCATAATCGAACAGGAATCTTTGTCCGGGAAGTTGTGGTGGAGCTGTATGCTTCTGACAATCCACATGCTGAACTTGAATTACCTTTCCCAGGCATGAAACGAATACCCTTTTCAACGGACTCGCATATCCAACAAAGAAACCCTCATTAGATTTTGCACCAAATTTGCCATCTTGATCTATAAAAGTACATGGAGATCCAAACGGTTCCAAAAACTTCAAGTTTGGTTTGTAACGATGAAGAAGTTCAAAACACGTTTTCTTGAATTTCTTTACTGTCAGAATGTGGTTCAATGTATAGCATGCTGCTGCAACTGCTTCACTCCAGAAGAATATTGGCAACTTGGAATCAGCGAGCATCGTTCGAGCTGTCTCAATTAAGGTATGATTCTTTCGTTCAGCTACACCATTTTGCTGTGGAGTATAAGGTGCACTGAATTCATGAAGAATCCCTTTCTCGTTACAGAACTTGAGCATTCGATTATTCTTGAACTCCGTTCCATTATCGCTCTGAATTCTTCTGATCGGCACTTTGTAGAGCATTTCCATCTTCCTGAATATAACCATCAGTGACTCAAATGTTTGATCCTTCCTCTCCAGACACATCACCCATGAAAACCTTGTGAAGTCATCAGTGACCACAAGACAGTATAAATCTCCACTAATGCTCTGCACATTAACTGGTCCAAAGAGATCGATATGGAGTCTCTCGAGAGGTACTCTGATTGAGTTTAGGAGCTTCTGTGGGTGTGTCTTCTTTGTCTGTTTTCCATTCTTGCACTCTACACAATCATCATTCAAATGAAAGTTTTTCAGATTTACACCTTCGACTAAATCATTGTGTACAAGAAAGTTCATTTTACGCACATGAATGTGGCCCATCTTTCGATGCCACATTCTCGACTCTTTTTCTGTTGCTTTGGTTTTTGACACAAAACATTGTTTCTGATGATCTGTTGTTGTTGCGACACTCATATCAAGAATATATAAATCATTTTCTCGTGGAGCTCGCAATAACACCATCTCCTCAGGAATTTTAAAACCAGGTTTTATGACAAACATTCATTTTTAGTGAAATGTACTGTAAAAGACGTGTCACAGATCTGTGAGATACTCAGCAGATTGTTTTCAAGTTCGATTATATAGTTCACTTTATCAAACGTAACGACTCCATTCGTTAGATTCCCTTGACCAACTATCCTGCCACCCTGATTCCCAGCAGATCCCACATATCCTCCGTTGATAGATTTAACATCGTAGAGTAGAGCCAACATTCCCGTCATATGCCTTGAAGCTCCGCTGTCCATAATCCACTTTGAGATAAATGACCTTGGAAGCCCCTACATACATCACAAAAATTCATTCAAACAATGAAGCCCATTATTTCTTTACCTTTGGAACACTACCAAACACTATATCACATGACACATCAACTTTCAGAATATTAAAAATGACGTTTGGAACATCAGGTTCAGCTTTTGGTTTTAAATCTTTCTCTTTAATTGGAGGAAATTCCTCAAGCAACTTGTCTAGTTCAAATTCAAGTTTCTTAACATCATTTGCACACATATTTGATTCAGATTTTAGCTCATTTTCCATTTTCTTGATTTCAACTGATTGTTTCGGTTTTGCCACCCATGATTGGTTTTGCAAAATTTTTGTCTTTGGATAAATCTTTGAAGTCTTTTGAGTTTTCGAAGATTCACCAATCTCAAATGTTGATTTCGGCTTTTCTTCGGACTTCAAAGATTCACCCCTTTTCAAAATTCGAACGGGAGAAATCATTAGTGTTTTGCCCTTATCATCAGTTGAAATTTTAGGTTTCGGCTTTTGTAAAATAGGTTTCTTGAAAATGGGTTTTTCAATCTTTTTGGTGCATTGTTTCGCCATATGACCAACCTCATTGCAGCGGTAACAAACTTTTTTGTCATACTCAACAAAAGTTGATTTGTAGGTCTCTTCTCTCAACTTTTTCGCTGCATTGAAATCGTCAATGGATTTTTGACTGAAGATATAGTCCTTTTCAGCATCAACACTAGGACCAGCGACAAAAACATCACTCATCTTTTCTTTTGGCTTGACATTCTTAACCATTCTCTTTTCAAAACCAATACCTTTGTTTTTGAAATTGTTTCCATTTCTCTTGTTATTACCACCATTGCCCACCCACTCTTTCTTTCCCGAGTTGTTTGATAGTGGTTTCACAAAAGACTTTTTAGGCTTTGAAAGAAACTCGTTGTTGTTAACCTCAGAAATGTAAATTTCAACAAGTTTAAACACCTTCTCAACATTTTGCATGTTCGCATTCTGGATTGGATACTCAAAATCAGAATAAAGTTTATCAGTTCCGGTCATTGTGTAAACCACAATGATCGAATCACCATTCACAACTGTATCTGATTTTGGTATGAACTTGTCTAAGAAGTTACCATCTTCTTCAGAATCAGAAATGGAGTTTTCAAAATGAGTTTTCACAGTATCAAACTCCGAGTTATCACTTTCTTCATCTAACACTTGGTCAACAACGGTTTTGATCACCTGTGACTCATTATCAGTGTCGGATGGAGAAAATGTAACATCAATATTCACAGGTAACTCATTCTCAATGGTTCTTAACTTGAGATTCAAAGCAACTTCCACCCCATCTGGATACTTCTGAGTGTAATGATTCCACATTGGGGGTGGAAAACTGTTAAAGACAAGTGTTGCATCTGGTTGTTTTGGGATAATCTGATCAATCACATATGAAGATGCAACATAACTCATCAACTTCTTATCAATTCTTTCATTCTCAATTTTTTGTTAACTCTAATTCCTTTTTCAATGAAGCAATCGTGTCCAAATGAAAGTTGATTTCCTTTTGTTTATCAAAACCTATTGATTTTAACAATCTTGTGGCTTTATCATTTTCAAGACTCTTTTTTTGAATCATTTTGATAGATCTAGCCAATGTGTCATAAGCTTCTTTTGCTTCACTTAGATCAAATTTAATCTCATCAGTGTATTGTTTCAATTCCTGAAACTTTTTGTCTTTCTCAAGACATTCCATGCATGGTTTTGAACAGTTTTTGCATGAAGTTTCAGATATTGAAACAAAATTTTCAATAATCTTTTCCTCTTGATCAATTTTAACATCCTGTTTACCGACACCATCAGACTCAGACTCAGACACTCCTTCTGATTTGATCTCTTCCTTTTCGGATTTCCCGTCAGACTCCTTTTGACCTAACTCTGTTTTGACCGACACGTTTTCAACTGACTCAGTATCAACAGACTCTGGTTTTACAGATTCTGTGTCTACCTCTTTCAGTTTTCCCATTAAGGCTTTGTCAACAATCTCTTTTAGTGTTTCTTTAGTCATTTCTTTTGAGACATCAATTATCTCTTCAACCAGAGCTTTCTCAACATCATACTGTGGGCAAAATCCGGTTGTTGGCTCACTGAAAAAACCTGCAAAGGAATCAAACACATTAGGAGGCATAATTGATTTTAAAGAACTAGCTAAAACCTCCTGTTCGGATTGATAATAGTAGACTTCTGCAGTAACTTCTTCGAGATCAACCAAACTTTCTTCAGACACATCTTCACTAACAACCTCTGTTTCAACAACACTCTCCGGTTCCTCCACAATCTCAGCCATCATTGCTCTACCCTCACTGCCAGGGATATACTTATCCCAACTGAAACCTTCAGCTACCTTTTCATTATCTTGATAGACTATGAGAGCTTTTTCCGGCTTATTTTCGATCTGAGGTCTTTGAACGACAGGTTGTTGATTTGTCTTGTGATAGATCGCCTGTCTGTAGTAATCGTTGGTAAATGGATTTTGGTGGTTGTTGACCTCTCTATTTGGACACTCCCGCTTAAAATGTCCCTTCTCTTTACACTTAAAACACGTCACTTTGGACTTATCAAAACCAAGCTTTTGATCCGGTCCTGACAAACTATTCCGACCCGTAATTTCCATAAACCTTTGGGCTCTTCTTACCAAACTAGCCATTCCCCATTTAATGTCAATTAGCTCTAGCTCCTCTGGATCGATTTGATCGTAATCCTCCTTTGTCATGTCTGGATTACCGATCCTCCCAGCTACCAAACTCTCATATGACTCAAGAACGGAAGCTAACAGTGCGATGTGTTGCTTTGCAGCTGCTTCTGTAAACTCTTGTCCATTTTTGATGTTTACAGCAATGTTACACTGTATCCCAGAAACATAACCCTGATTGTTCGAGCTTGATGATCTTTGTGGAGACATTTGTTCTGAAGTCTTGGGATTTGGCTCATAACTTGCAAACGGTGAAGGCTTGTTGTTGCTTGATGTACTAGACGAAACACCAGATGTTGAATCTGCACCGAACGCCGTCTAAATCTTCGGGCTCAGATTCGTTGTTGCCGAAGAACTGCCTTTGTAATATAGTGAAACATCCTGTTGAACATTTGCAGAATTCATCTTTCTGATCTTCATCAGTTCAAGTTCATGTGCTTCGATCTTTTCAATCAATGAACTGAGGTTAAATCCAACTTACTCTAAGTTGTTTTTCAACACCAAAAGATAAGTACCCCATTCATCATATGGCAAGGCATCTACCAGTTTATCAACCCACTCTTCATCAGTTTTCTCAATACCCAAACGCTTCATTTCAACAACTAGGTGACAATATCTCTCGATCAACTATTTTGTTGTTTCACCTTTAATTCCCCTGAAGATGTCAAATTCTTTCTTCATCAAAGCAGTCTTGCTTTTTATCATCGATACACTTCCCAAAAACTTCACTTTTATAGCATGCCACACTGATTGTGAATTATCTTGATGTTGCAGTAACACTAAGATATCTTCTTTAATTGCTTGTTGTAGAATACTCATCATCTTCTTTTCTGCCTTGAAATCTTCTTGTTCAGTTTGTGTCAAACTGCTAATCGACTTCTCAAGACCCAAACCATCTTTAGGAGGAACATATTTCGATTCGATCTTCATCCAGCACTCGAAGTGGTTTGCTTGAACCCATGTCTTAAACCTTCCAGACCAACCCGCATACTCATCAATATTCATCAACTTCGGAGGTTTCTGCATCGTCCCAAGTTCATTCTCCATATTCACGTTTTGTACAATACTGGCCGGGTTTTGTGCTGCCGTCATTCCCCCACCGGCAAAGAAGTTATAAAATTCTTGATTGTCCATTTTACGAAATCAGATTGCCGAAAAAATTTTCAAGTTTTGAAAACAGAACTTTTCAAATGAAATTAGCTTTCTACACGGAATCAAACTTTCAAACGGAATTACGAACAAGATGGACTTTCAAACGGAATTAGACCTTCACGCGAAATTAAGCTTCAAGCGAAATTACCTTTCAAACGTAATTAGCCTTTTTCAAACGAAATTACACCTTCAAGCGGAATCGGGTGCCATTTCAAACGAAATTAACCAAAAAACCTGTTTTCAAACGAAATTAGCCAAACGGAATTATCTTTTCAAATGGAATAGGTAATTTCGTGTGAAATTACCACAACTTTTCAAACGGAATTAGTTATTTCAAGCGAAATAACTACACTTTTTCAAATGGAATCATCGTGCTTGTTCAAACGGAATCAGGTTTTTGGTCCATTTTTGTCACTTTTACTTTGAATTTTGATCTGATACTCTCAAGGGTTTGTTAAAACAGTATTATACACACAATATCAGAAAATCAGTCCATTTTGTCCATTAAATTGTCCAGAAGTCCAAGAAAGTGTAGAAAAAGGCACTGATTCAAGTGTATTGACTCATAACTGGCTCTGATACCAATTGTAGGATCGTTTTACCGACCAAATGAGTCAATCAGAGGCAATACATAACTGTTTGAGAGGTGGAAACAAACAAACAGTCTAGAATCAGTGAAGAATTGAGTAGAAACAGAGTATTTCACTTTAAAACAAGCTTCTCATTCAAAATAGACTTGATTACACGGTGGAATTTCAGCAGCACTTCGTGACATGCTAGCTAATTCTGTATGAAATGAGAAGCCCAACACACCTATATATAGGCTGTTGATTTCAAGCGGAATTAACACATCTAATTCCGTTTGAAATGACCATGTGTCATTTCAAGCGGAATTACCACAAAACACTATAAAATTACATATTTGACCCTGTACAATCTACAGACATGACCTAGACTGATAGACGTAGGCTATAGACATTATGCACCAACAGTACAGCCTGTACCCAAGCAACATCATCACAAAAGGCATTAGCAAAGCACATTCGGAAACGTCCAAACGTATTATAATGTGTCTTAGGTGACTTAAACATTACCGTTAGGTGGATTATTCCCTGAGGTATTTCCGCGGTGTCTGTAGCGAAGAACCTCGTTCTGGGCTATGGCCCGTGAGATGTGCGCTTGCCATTCTGCCTCGGTCAGCCGAATGATCTCTTGAGGAGACATCTTTTTAAGAAGATGGTATGGGTCAGGTCTTATTTGTTCAGGAAAATGTATATAGTTGTCTAGAGGTCGTATGTACATACACATAATAAACTATCATATCAAACAATTAAGTAACAGCATAATCATAACATAAACAAGTAAATGGGAGCATATTTAATGTGAACATAATGAGCAAACACGCTGTTGATTTACATGTTTAATGAGAACATGACGATTGGGCTTTCATTAATCATTGACCACAAAGTATTGTTACATGTTTTGCAAGGTGTATCATATCAAAAGGGAAGACAAGGTTACACTACCCTTGTCTAACAAGTCTACCAATCTACAAAAGTCTCACAATCAAAAGGTGGTCTCCCAAAAGGCTTCCCAAGCTCAGCTCGATAGTGGTACCCTCATCAAAGGTAATGCATCTGCATAAAACCAAAAACCTACTGTACTGCTGAAGGAGGAGGAGGAGGGAGAAAAATCAAATGAGAATATGTGCGAGCTCCTCCTCGAGCTTGTGCACATGACGAAGCAAATAACGGACCTGCTGCTCGACCGTAAGAAATCGAGCATCAAACTATGGAAAAGGAGTAAGAGGAGTAGGTGGACGAGCAAAAGGAGGTGGTGATGAACGAGGGGGAACAGAAGTATACTGACAAGGACATGGTAAGGGACGCGGTATCGACTCAAGCTCCAAGACTCTGCGACTCATAACTTCAAATCGAAGCTGAAGCGAATAAAGTAACTCATCCTATGTATAACCAACAAAATGCGAGGGATGGTAGGGGTCTGAGGTCGACATGGAATACGGTGGGGACCATCTGAGTGGCTCATCAAGTGGTGAAGAAGTAAAATGAGCAAAAGGTGCAGACTGAGGTATATGGGGAAAAGCTGCTGAAACATCAGGATCATGGCTAGGCTGCTGGCTAGAAGTGCCCTCCCCTTGACGGGGTGCGGGTATGTCCTGCAAGAAAACGATAGGGAGATCAACACGGTGTACGTCAGACTCCACTGGGTGAAAAGGAGCAACATCAGCGGGTGCAGGTGCAAGTGGAGGAATGAATGGCTCAATAACAGGAGGGTCAACGGGTGCAGGAACTGGGTCATGTATGAGGGGTGCAATGTCAGGTAATCCAAAAGGGATCGGGTCATGATCAGGTAAGGGCTCAGGATCAGCAGGTGTAGCATCGGGCTGATCATCAGGAACAAAGTCTATCTCAGGATCAAACTCAAAGTCGTGTGGAGGAGATGGTGCAGCTGACATGGCCGTATCATCCTCAGAATCAGTGACATAGCGTCGTAATCCCACTACCTGCAAGGCGGAAGAAGTCACAGACCCAAAGGAATCTGGGACAGATTGTAAACTAGTGTCAGAGGAAATCTCAATAACAGGAATCTTGAAAAGTGGAATAGCAACAACGTCCTTGTCTAGCTCTCCATCACCATGGGCATCATCAAAAGGACCATCAATAAACAAATCAACGTCAACATCAATCAAATCGTCAAAAGGAAAATCCTCGAGTGGAATGGCCACTAAAGGAACAGGAACGAGGATCGGTGCCACGACATGCTCACCATCGGGACGATCGATGATAGGATGATTATGGACTGGGGTGGGAACAACAAAAGGATCCTCGTCTGGAATGCCATCAGCAAGCGGTAAGTCATCTCCAAAGTCAGGCAACGCGAATGGCTGCAAGTTGTGATCGGACATCATCTCCGGGCCACTCTCTGAATCTGATGTGAAGATCTCCGGCTCTAGCATAACCTCATCATCGGAGACTACTGCCATGGGATCGTGATCGTCGGATAATTCGTTATCAGACGAAGACATAGTGTCTGTAACAGAACAATCACAACATATGCACATATATTAACTATCAACATTTAACATGTAATCAAAGACAATGAAATCATCTATCCTTCCTGGTCTCCCAGACTAAACCACCTAGTCTCCCAGACTAAACCAACTAGTCTCCCAGACTAAACCAACTAGTCTCCCAGACTAAACCACCTAGTCTCCCAGACTAAACCACCTAGTCTCCCAGACTAAACCAACTAGTCTCCCAGACTAAACCAACAAGGTAATTGTGCATTGTGTTTCTTTTTATTTTGTAAAAATGTTTGTTTCCTGGATCTGGGCGTTTTGTGTATGCAATGAAAAACATGTTGTGAAAATATTTTCGTGAGAGCCCTAATGATTGTAGTCTAGACTCGAGAAAAAATCCTAGTTCGCTAGAATCGAAGCTCTGATACCAAACTGTTGTGACACCTGTGTCACTTCAACCATCAAACAAATTCCAAACCAATGAAATATTGTATTTCATACTTGGGATTTGTAAAAATATGTGTATCGTTTGCACATATCAACTCTTGTTCGATTTTAAGCTTTAAATCGCTTTCTGGAGGGTTATACGCGCTCTGATGCGTAAATATAACCAGTTTAATCCAACGAACACTCCGGAATAGTGAAATTGTCTTAACATACCTTAAATAACCTTTACATAACTTAGAAATAAGTTTTAAAGGCTTTGGTATGGCAAAAACAAGTTAATTCGCTTATAGGGACTAAACTTGACAAACTGCGAAAGTATGCCAATTTGAATGGTAACGAACATTCCAGAACATGACCATAAGTTAAACATACAATAAATATCCTTTACATAGCTTAGAAATAGGCTTTGAGGTGTTCGGTGTGCTAAAATAAACTTTTGGGTCATTCAGGGACTAAAAGCGTCAAAAAAAGTGCACAAGTTTGCATTTCTGCGCATAACTTACGTTCTGAATACATCCGGACATCCAAAAATTTATGTAAGCACTAAAATATTTTATTTTAGTGTTTGGCATAAGAAAAATCCATTCGTCGCGTCATTTGGATCGTTTTTCGCGCTTATGCGCATTTCGTCGTAATTAACCGAACATCGCGATCGTACGGCCAAACGAACCGACATCCGAGATATTTTTGAGCACATTTTAAGTTCCCTATACTTTAACTTCATTTTAGAGCTTTGAAATGGAGTTAACGGGCCTTGAACGTGTCGGAAATGAGCTTATTACACAGCAGGGACCAAATCTGCCATTCTGCCAAAATAGGTCCTTGCGCACCTCAACACTATGAGTGTTACGGTGCGCAAGCAGTCCCCAGACAACAGAAACTTGGTAGAAACATTGAATCAGGTCCCTTTCACTTGTACACATGGTATTGGGCAATACTAGGGGCTCAAATGGTTTTCAAAAACCACTATCTTAAGGTGTATGGCCAAGATCAAAGCACGGTTTCCAAGAAACGATCTTAACGGCTCACCGAAAACTATAAATACCCCCCCATGACATTGCAAAACCCACTAGAATTTTGATTTGTGAAGATCTAAGTTGAAACCTTTGTTTCATACCTGAGCTACTTGGATCAAGATTAGCATTCGGGGACCCTTTGTAAGTGTTCCTTCGTTCTTTTATTGCTTTTCGAGTCTGAAAGTCAAACTTTGTTTGACTTTCTGCATTGACCAGTTTATGGTCAATGCGAAGTTCATTTGAACTTCATAACGTGAGCGTAATCACGATGGTCATAGTCCCTAGTGACAATACCTACTGATAACCACGTTATCTAGGCTCAGTGACGAGCCGTAGTTTCGGCCAGAATACGTATTATTGCGTATTTTGTAACCAAACTACTCTTAGGTATCAAAACCGTTTGTTTTGATACCAAACTTGTTTAGTTAAGCATGTTTCAACATGCTTAGCTCGTCACTTTTAGTTTTGTGCTTAGGGTCGTAAGGGTAAGTGATCTAATCAATCGCTTATGCTTTCGAACCCGACCCATTTGGTCGATCATTAGGATCTGACCAAACACATTAGGTGACCATAGTATATAGGGAATAACCTTCCGAGGTTATACCTTATGGTCGCTTCGTTAAGTAGTTGTATGATAGGTAGTATATATGCCTTAGGTAAATTACCAAAATACCCTTTTTCATGTGTAATCGGTAATTAAGCATATGTAACCTAAACTGTCATCACTTAACTGATTATGTAACATAATTAAACATTTTAGGCATATAATACTTGTCATAGGACTAGTTAGGCGAACGCATTTTACGCGAACGACGCGTTAAAGTAGCATAAGCTACCTAAACGGGTCGTAATGGGTCGTAAGCACTTATGTTAGGTTTCATTTAGTATGTAGGCTTTGTTAAACCATATTAAACGAGTCTCCACACTCGTTTGGTGTACAAACCCTCATTCTATCCGATCCTCCGATTTAGGTCTGGTTTATTAACATAGTTACCTATATTAGGTGCCGTTTGATATCCGTGATCTCTAGCATTGCTTGGTGGTTATCTTAGGACTTCTAAGCAATCTCAAGTGAGTACATAGACCCCTTTTTTACTGTTTTCCAAACTGTTTTGGGGTGGAACACATGTGCCTACTTGTTACTTTCATGCTTTCCTATTTTCACATCATATACTTGCTATGTTCATTAGTACATTTATAGTACATGATTTCATTACATTTTATGCTATGTATGACCATTGTGTGCATACCTAGTACATTGTTTTACATTACATTTCATGCTATGTATGCCCATTGTGTGCATATTTAGTACAGTAGTTTCACGTCACATGCTATGTATGTCTATTGTTGCATACTTAGTACAGTTGTTTCACGTCACATGCTATGTATGTCTATTGTTGTATACTTAGTACAGTTGTTTCACGTCACATGCTATGTATGTCTATTGTTGCATACTTAGTACAGTTATTTCACGTCATATGCTATGTATGTCTATTATTGCATACTTAGTACAGTTCACATGCTATGTATGTCCATTCGTTGCATTGTTCATCATACTTAGTACATTTGTTATTCATCACATGCTTACAGTTTGGATACACATTACATGATTTACTTTAGACATGAACATTTTACTTTGGTAGTTTGGTTTGAGTAAGTGATTAAGTAACGAGGCGTGTGTAATATGATACAAGCATGGTGGATACGCCGCTGGTACTTCCTATATATAAGTGTTTGTATGGTATCACATATTGTAGCATTATTTGAATCATTTGAATTTGAGACATATAACATTTTATACAAATAACATACTTTTCACAAGACATTGATTTACAAACAACTTATATTATACAAACTCATCTTACATGGTTATTCATTTAACCATACATTATTCACTTATTTATACATATCATCTGATCTTATCGTTTCTCAAATGATTTACAAGACAAAGCAAATTACAAGGTTCATGACTAAACATTTTCTCAAACATAAGTCATGAATCCTATTTTCTCAAAACCTATGTATCTCACAGGCATTTTTATGCTGACGTACCTATTTTCACATGTGTTTTCAGGAGATGATGCATAGGACTTATCAAGACATACTTAGGCGAACCTGTGCCTTAGTGACTTAAAACGAGACAAGAACTAGTTAAATTATGTTATGTACTCTTTGTTTCTTGTTTAAAGACAATGTAACTCGCTTGTTTGTTTAATAAAACGAAACTTCAATTGCCATGGATTTGAAACAATTAATTCTATTACAACACTCCCCGATGTTTCCGCCACGTTTCGTTGTCTCACGTGGTCGGGGTGTGACAGAAAAGTTGGTATCAGAGCCAATGGTTATAGGGAATTAGGTTATTAGTAATACTTTGACCTAGTCTATAACCTTCTTAGGACCCTAACGCGAGTTTACTTGCGTTTAGTCATAAAACAATACCGTCACCTATCCTTAGGCGACAATCACAACAAGAACATAAATTTCAAACCCGCTTTGAAAACTAATCATCTGTTCTAGGATGATTGATTACTAAGTTTTGAACCCTCTATTGTAAGGTTTTGAACCCTCTGTTATAAGGTTTTGAACCCTTTGAGTTTTCAAAATCTCGTCAAAGTTTTGGGTCCTAAATAGTGTGAAAACGTGCAAACTGGAAGAGTGGATGCCTATACCCTGGGTTTTCTGTCTAAGGCTAGAGTGTTCGTACAAATCCACATAATCGGACCAGTCACTCTTACCTGGGAACTCTTGGGGTGAGTGTCCACTTATAGGCGAGCATGTCTTCACGATACATTATGAGGATCTATTTGCTTTGACTCAGCCTTTGTGTTGTTTGTTTGCGTCATGGTTCAAACAAATGACCATCACCCATGATTTTGGTCGGAAATTGTAACATCCTATTCTTACCCAATGCCATTTCATTTGTTTTCTCTCTTGTTTCCCCTTTTAGAATGCCTCCACGACGCGAAAATCCGGTATCTATTGAAGAGCTGGCAGCTGTCATTACACAGCAAATGACTGCTGAAATCCCGAACATCGTTGCTCAATGTCACCAAGCTCTCAACAACAATAATGCCCCCTGCAATTTCAAGACGTTCAACTCGGCTAAGCCATCAAAGTTTTCTGGGTCTCAAGGAGCGACTGCACTTCTGCAATGGTTCGAGAGTCTAGAGAGCACCTTCAGGCATGTTCAATGTCCAAACGAGGGAAAGGTAGATTTCGCATCTAGTGTCTTTGAGAAACGAGCTTTGACGTGGTGGAACGGTGTGGTGAGAGATAGGGGTGCCGAAGTGGCACCGGCTCAAACATGGGAAGAACTTAGAGCACTGATGATGAAGGAATTCTGTCCTCGTCACGAGATCAGGGCCTTGGAAAGGGAATTCGACGATCTTAAGCAAGACAGCGGTGAACATCGAGCCTACACTGATCGATATGAGGAGCTGAGCCTGTTGTGTCCTACCATGGTTACGCCTTTGGATAAGGCGATCGAAAAATACATTGATGGTCTCTCTAACTCAGTTCAGGACATTGTTACTGGTAGTAACCCCACTACAGTTAGGCAGGCCATTGAGCTAGCTGCAACCTTGACTGAATCTCAGATCAGGAAACGTAAGCTTTTCCGAAAGGGTGACAAGAAACCGGTCGAGGAATCGAAACCAATCGAGGAATCAAAGACCATGGATGAACAGACTGGATCCCCTGAGAAGTCTAAGAAGCGTAAGGCTTCGCAGAATTTTGCGATTGCTGCTCAACCCAACCAACCAACTCAACCTCCTGCAAAGAAACCTTATGCCGGTACTGCACCGATATGCGACAAATGTAATGCACACCACTTAGCTCACCTACAGTGTCGTTTATGTGCATCATGTGGGCGACTCGGTCACCTGGCAAATGCTTGTCGATTTACCCCAAACCAAGGTGGTCCAAATCAACCTCAAGTAAATCCTGCTCAAGCTCGTCTTCCACTAGGTCCTTGCTTCAACTGTAGCGAGATGGGCCATTTCCGAAGAAATTGCCCAAAGCTTGCTAATGTGAATCCAGCGCAGGGATGAGCATCGGACCAACTAGAAGACAATGTTGTTTAGAGATAATCAAGCCTTATGTATTATTTTCTTTTGTAGTCAAGGTCCATGAAACAGTTGTTGTTGTTTATAAATAAATCTTTTTATTTTACATTGCAATGTACAAATGTGATGGCATGTATAAACAACATATCCTCTACAATACCGACAATCAAGGAACCGTATTCCTTGAAGAACAGACTACCCCGTAATTTCTTCCATTTTATTATCTCTTGCGTTTTCCACGGAAATCCAAAGTACCCGTTTCTTCCAAGGAAACGAAGTACAAGGCGTAAGTTACAACTCTGTACGAATACCCAAAGTACCACTATAAATTCTTAATAGGGTACCTAAGGGTATTTCCGTATATTCAAAAATTATTGTACCTTAATTCGAATATTGCGTTTTCTTGAAAACGAAATCGAATTTTTGGAAGATCTTTCTATCTTCATAGTTAGATTCTTGCTAATGTTTAAAGTACCAAATGAAATCCATGAAATGGATTCCTAGTGTGCTTTAAATGCATGTACATAATTAACAAAACAAAACTTACAAATTAAAGATCTAGATAAACAATTTTGTGGTTATGTGACTATGTGTTTATGCATCTTGTCTTTCCTTTTATGCATTTTGTGTTTTTGTATACACTGGATATTCGCTATCCAAATCCTCGTAGAATCTTTCATACCTTAGTATGAGGGATTCGTAGTAGGATATTCAAAAAGGTACTATCTTAAATCCTTAATGGACTTCTACGTTGTAGTTAAGTCCCTTGGATTATAAAGTACTATTCCAAAGTTTAAGGATAACATGTGTTGATATAGTTGAAGAGATTGGTTCAACAATCTAGTTAAAGACATCCTACGTCGATGTAGTTAAATATTCCTCTTGGGTAGTTTAGTTGAAGAGATTGGTTCGACAATCTAGTTAAAGACATCCTACGTCGATGTAGTTAAATATTTCTCTTGGGTAGTTTAGCTGAAGAGATTGTTCGTTGATCTAATCCTTTGGTGACCTAGTTAAAGAGACTCTATTGCAGTCAAGTTAAATCACCACAGGATTATTCGTTTGATTTTTTTCCCATACGCATTATGAAATGAACTGTGCGGACTGTGCAAGGAAGTACGTAATTATGGAGTCCTGCATAATTATGGAATTCAGTGCACAGAAACCACAGGAAGTTTTGTCATGTGTAAAGACCAATAGTGGCAAGAGTAATGATACGGGAGAAGTCTTGGACTTTGACCGATGTCATTTTATCTTACACTTCCCAATCGTGAATTTAAGTTTCCTATGATAAGTCTTCATGGGAAACGTTCTCCTATCCATAGTTTGAAACTCCATGTTTTGCTGCTACAAGGACTTCACTTTGAGGGATTGACAATTTCGCTAAGAACCCTATCATGGCCCAGAGTTCTACTTAGGGTTCAAGGGGTTCATTCAAAGCGAAAACATCACCATCGTCCCCACAAGTTTCCTCTAGAATTAAATTTCGGGACGAAATTTCCTAAAGTAGGGGAGACTGTGACACCTGTGTCACTTCAACCATCAAAAAAATGCCAAACCAATGAAATATTGTATTTCATACTTGGGATTTGTAAAAATATGTGTATCGTTTGCACATATCAACTCTTGTTCGATTTTAAGCTTTAAATCGCTTTCTGGAGGGTTATACGCGTTCTGATGCGTAAATATAACCAGTTTAATCCAACGAACACTCCGGAATAGTTAAATAGGCTTAACATACCTTAAATAACCTTTACATAACTTAGAAATAAGTTTTAAAGGCTTTGGTATGGCAAAAACAAGTTAATTCGCTTATAGGGACTAAACTTGACAAACTGCGAAAGTATGCCAATTTGAACGGTAACGAACATTCCGAAACATGACCATAAGTTAAACATACCATAAATATCCTTTACATAGCTTAGAAATAGGCTTTGAGGTGTTCGGTGTGCTAAAATAAACTTTTGGGTCATTCAGGGACTAAAAGCGTAAAAAAAAGTGCACAACTTTGCATTTCTGCGCATAACTTACGTTCTGAATACATCCGGACATCCAAAAATTTATGTAAGCACTAAAATATTTTATTTTAGTGTTTGGCATAATAAAAATCCATTCGTCGCGTCATTTGGATCGTTTTTCGCGCTTATGCGCATTTCGTCGTAATTAACCGAACATCGCGATCGTACGGCCAAACGAACCGACATCCGAGATATTTTTGAGCACATTTTAAGTTCCCTATACTTTAACTTCATTTTAGAGCTTTGAAATGGAGTTAACGGGCCTTGAACGTGTCGGAAATGAGCTTATTACACAGCAGGGACCAAATCTGCCATTCTGCCAAAATAGGTCCTTGCGCACCTCAACACTATGAGTGTTACGGTGCGCAAGCAGTCCCCAGATAGTAGAAAATTGGCAGAAACATTGAATCAGGTCCCTTTCACTTGTACACATGGTATTGGGCAATACTAGGGGCTCAAATGGTTTTCAAAAACCACTATCTTAAGGTGTATGGCCAAGATCAAAGCACGGTTTCCAAGAAACGATCTTAACGGCTCACCGAAAACTATAAATACCCCCCCCCCATGCCATTGCAAAACCCACTAGAATTTTGATTTGAGAAGCTCTAAGTTGAAACCTTTGTTTCATACCTGAGCTACTTGGATCAAGATTAGCATTCGGGGACCCTTTGTAAGTGTTCCTTCGTTCTTTTATTGCTTTTCGAGTCTGAAAGTTAAACTTTGTTTGACTTTCTGCATTGACCAGTTTATGGTCAATACGAAGTTCGTTTGAACTTCATAACGTGAGCGGAATCACGATGGTCATAGTCCCTAGTGACTATACCTACTGATTACCACGTTATCTAGGCTCAGTGACGAGCCGTAGTTTCGGCCAGAATGCGTATTCTTGCGTATTTTGTAACCAAACTACTCTTAGGTATCAAAACCGTTTTTTTTATACCAAACTTGTTTAGTTAAGCATGTTTCAACATGCTTAGCTCGCCACTTTTAGTTTTGTGCTTAGGGTCGTAAGGGTAAGCGATCTAATCAATCGCTTATGCTTTCGAACCCGACCCATTTGGTCGATCATTAGGATCCGACCAAACACATTAGGTGACCATAGTATATAGGGAATAACCTTCCGAGGTTATACCTTATGGTCGCTTCGTTAAGTAGTTGTATGATAGGTAGTATATATGCCTTAGATAAATTACCAAAATACCCTTTTCATGTGTAATCGGTAATTAAGCATACGTAACCTAAACTGTCATCACTTAACTGATTATGTAACATAATTAAACATTTTAGGGATATAATACTTGTCATAGGACTAGTTAGGTGAACGCGTTTTACGCGAACAACGCGTTAAAGTAGCATAAGCTACCTAAACGGGTCGTAATGGGTCGTAAGCACTTATGTTAGGTTTCATTTAGTATGTAGGCTTTGTTAAACCATATTACACGAGTCTCCACACTCGTTTGGTTTACAAACCCTCATTCTATCCGATCCTCCGATTTAGGTCCGGTTTATTAACATAGTTACCTATATTAGGTGCCGTTTGATATCCGTGATCTCTAGCATTGCTTGGTGGTTATCTTAGGACTTCTGAGCAATCTCAAGTGAGTACATAGACCCCTCTTTTACTGTTTTCCAAACTGTTTTGGGGTGGAACACATGTGCCTACTTGTTACTTTCATGTTTTCCTGTTTTCACATCATATACTTGCTATGTTCATTAGTACATTTATAGTACATGATTTCATTACATTTTATGCTATGTATGACCATTGTGTGCATACCTAGTACATTGTTTTACATTACATTTCATGCTATGTATGCCCATTGTGTGCATATTTAGTACAGCAGTTTCACGTCACATGCTATGTATGTCTATTTTTGCATACTTAGTACAGTTGTTTCACGTCACATGCTATGTATGTCTATTGTTGCATACTTAGTACAGTTGTTTCACGTCACATGCTATGTATGTCTATTGTTGCATACTTAGTACAGTTCTTTCACGTCACATGCTATGTATGTCTATTGTGACAACCCTCAATTTACATGTATTCCGTACAATTAATTAGTGATAATGAAAGTGCTTGATGACTGTGCAGAATCATTTAATTGCTCTCTGATTTCTGTGTTATACTTACATGTGTGTGTTAACATACTAGAAGTATACAGAAAAGTTACTGAATAGTCCGGTATATTTTCCTGAGTGTTAGGAATTAACCGTGTTATGAAAATATATATATAAGACGCCTTACGGAACAATTAAACAATTTAACGGAACAGTATCCGACCGTACAACCAGACATTACCCGGAACACTAAATTTTTGTCATGGACATTGTTTTACTATTTGTAGCTAGTCCTGATCCCCGTTTGCCATAATACCCACTAAAAACCCCATGACTAACTTATAACATCAATTATTTACAATCTAACTATCCATTCACCATTTTAGTCACAATTTTACATAAAGCCCCCCCCCCCCCCAAACCGATTTTTAGTCCCAAGAGGACCCATAAGATCCACTCCATACTTCTTAGATCTCTTAGTATATTTTATGAGATATTATGTGATGTCTTGCTTGAGAATGTGAACATAATATATGGTGTAAGATTATAAGTAACTTCCAAGATCATAACCATCATTCCTCAATCTTTCATCTCACTCTTCACACACTCTCTCTCTCCCTCACGGTTTCACCCCAAACTGAAACCATCACCACCACTAAACATCATCATCTTCTTCCAAGATACAAGTGCCATTCAAAGCTTCAAAGAATCCATGGAGGTTGCAACTTGAAGGGATTTCAAAGGAGCTTGTTTCAAGTCTTTTCACCATCTTTTTCTTACCAACTTTGCACTAGATTCATCCCTAGCTATAAGCTAGTAGTAAGTCCTTTGTTACCCTCTTGTTAATTTTGTTTCATCTCGTTTCTATGATCAAAGGGTGTAGTATGTTTACAATCACTAAAGTGTCAAGAACAAATAGATAAATATAAAAAGTTTACTTATGATTGATACATAAAGATGAAAACTTGTTGGTTTAAGGTTAGTTAATGCATATATGATGTTTGATCGTCAAACTTTTGATAAACCCGTTGTTCGGACACTTGTTAATACGTTTTAGTAACATTTAAACCACAAAACAGCAAGCTGAGTAATGATTTCCAGCCGACTTCATCAGGCTGTAAACAGGTCGTAAATTCAACGAAAAACCGATATTTTGAATCTAAAATATGTTATTATAAAATACGGTTCTAATGGCACCAGAATCGTAATTTTTGGACTCCGTTTACTATTTTTAAAGTGTTAATTTGTAACAGCAGCTTAAGCTGAATTTTGACAGCACTAAATAGGTGTCATGCTTTCAGTCATAACCTAAGTTTTGTGATGAATCGGACCATGAAATTTGTACAGTAGATGACAACCGATGCATTTGTAATTACCACACTGGAATTTCGTAAATCGGACACTCGATGAATTTTTAATAAATTGTTCCGTGGACTGTGGTCAGAAATATATAAATCTGAGTTCAGTCCGGAATATGAATTTTTATAAAATATTGGTAATAAAACGGACCCCGATATTTTTATACAATAAAATATGGAACGTTTAAGACATCCTGTAAAAATTTGGGAATTTTTGGAATAATTTAACTATTTTATTAAAATGTCCGAAAACAGCCGGTTTTGAATATAAATGCTGAAATGACATAAGTTGTGACTCGCGTGTCTAAATGTCGAGTATGCTATCCGTGAATGATCTAACATCTTATATGTGTTACGTGCATTATCGTATGTTTGTTTATGAGTGGGGAATGGATGGGAAGTTTATATGGGCATGAACCGTTAAAGTAATGTGTGCTATGTGATAGATACGTGTAGGAACTTTGTGCTCTATTTGAAAATCACTAAATGACTAACTGGTAAATCATACTAGGACGTGATCGACCGACCTTGACTGTTAACTACTTTTGAGAGTCAAACCGAGCAACCGAGGTGAGTTCACACTCCTAAGGCATGGGATTCCCGGTGGGTTGGGAATGGGATTGAATAACTACTCGTACTATCATTACTATTAAACTACTTTTCACCGTCCTCGGATTGAAGGGCACGTACGTAAAACCTACGTACACTCACACTCGCTACGGTCCTTGAATCAAGAAGGGTACGTACAAACACGACTAGTCGACACATGGGAAGCCCCCACTAATCTTCGCACACATGTTTGGGAAACCGCGATACGGCCACTAATCATCGCACACATGTTTTGGAAACCGCGATCCGGCCACTAATCATCGCAAACATGTTTGGGAAACCGCGATACAGATAACTAAGATACTTGGTTTACGAAATAAACAAATGATTCACGAACACTATAACTAAACAACCAACTGTGAATTCACTCAACTTTGTTGTTGACTAGTTGTTACATGCCTTACAGGTCGCTAAATGCTTGGAGCCTGCACGAGGGAGAAGTCGTTGTGGTTTATGGACTGTTACGTTCCGTGCTCATTGTTTAAACCCTTATGAACTTATTAAACTTGTGTTTTGAACCTTAACTTATAAACTGTGAATTTATGTTTCGAACTTACGTTTTATGCTTCCGCTGTTATCTTAAAAATCGGTTACCTTCTTTAGGTCACCAATCGTATTATAGTTGGTTTCATTTACTTAATTGTGTTGTTCAATATGATTGGTGGCTCGATCCTGGTCACGTCACGCCTCCAAGCGGTGGTACTCCGCATGGTGGATTTTGGGGGTGTGACAGATTGGTATCAGAGCCATTGGTTATAGTGAACTTGGTTTTAATAAAGGGAAAAAGTTTTTGTTAAAACCAGATTATAACCTGTACAGTGGTCAACGATCCACAACGACGCTTCGCTCCACGTGCAAGACTCGACACAATAGGTGGTATGATTTATGTTATATTGTTGGTTAGATAGTTTACACCGTGCATTAAGTACCGTAATAATTGATATTTGAACCTTGTGTGCTTACTCTTTTCTGTCACTCCACACTTACGTACTTGCGACACCTTTCTTACGTGTGTCCCTTCGATAGGAAGATCATGAGTGGAGGCCTCGACATGACCCAGGGTCAGCTGACGACCTTGATTAACGAACGGATTGCTGAAGCCTTAGCAACCCAAACAGGGAGTCAACCCATGCACCTTCAAACACGCATGGGCACCGTCAAGGCGTTCCTGGAATGCAAACCTCCCACTTTCGACGGCACTGAAGGGACAATCGGCCTTCTACACTGGATCCGAAGCATCGAATTTACATTCGAAGAGAGTGAAAGCCCTACCAACAAACGAGTGGAGTACGCTACTGGCATGTTGCAAGGGAAAGCGTATTCTTGGTGGAACGCACAGGTTCAGATGCTCGGGTTGGCAGACGTGAATGCCACCCTCTGGAGTGACTTCAAGGATTGGATTAAGGAAGAGTTCTGCCACCTGGATGACATACTGAAACTTGAGATAGAGTATTATGGTTTGAAGATGGAAGGATCAGAGATTGAGGCGTACACAAAGAGGTCCAATGACTTGGCTGCCTTATGTCCTAACATGTCACAACCCATATCTAGGCGAATCAAGCTATACCTCAGAGACTTAGTCCCGGAATTCCAAGGGTCTGTAAGTGCGGCCAACCTTCCCACAATCCAGCAAGTCATTCGTTTGGCACACCAGCTGACCGATCAGGCGGTGGAAGAGGGCAAGCTGCCCAAGCGTATTAACGCTACTACTACTGATGCTCCCAGTAACAACAAGCGCAAGTGGGATAGAAATTCGAGCGAGGGTTCTACTCCAGTTCAGTCTCAGTCCCAGCAGCGAAAGACAGATGAACACAGGAACCCCAGTCAGCAGCCTTTTGGAAATCAAGGTCAGGGTAGATACAGGGGAAATCACCCAATGTGCAATCGATGTAGTTTGCACCACAGCAGGCCGTGCAACAAGGGTCGTTGTCAGAGATGTAGCAAGTTGGGACATGAAGCCAAAGATTGCCGAAGCTTACGTCCTGCGAAGCAGAACCGATAACAGCGGCCACAAACTCCCCAAAACCAACAGCAACACCAGCAAGGTAATAAGGGATGCTTCCAGTGTGGTGCTGAGGGTCACTTCAAGAGGCACTGTCCTCAGCTGAATCAGAATCAGAACAACAACCAAGGAAATGAGAACAACAATGGAGGCAAAAACGGGGGTAACAATAACGGCAAAGGTCGCACCTTCGTGATTGGTCAGGCTGACGCAAGGAACGATCCCAACGTTGTGATAGGTAAGTTTCTTCTAGATGATTTCTTTGTTACTGTTTTATTCGATTCGGGTGCCGATACTAGTTATGTGTCATTAAAAGTTAGTTAAATGCTTAAGCGCACCCCAACAATTTTAACCGCCAAACACACGGTAGAGCTAGCAAACGGTAAAAGTCTCGAGGCCACACACATAGTTAAAGGTTGTAACCTCGTCTTAGTTGGTCAGACTTTCTCTATCGATCTCATCCCTATCACACTTGGTTGTATCGACGTCGTTATTGGGATGGATTGGCTATCTCATCATCAAGCGGAGATTGTTTGCAAGGAGAAAATCGTCCGCATTCCTCGTTCTGGTGAAGAACCTCTGGTGATTCAGGGCGATAAGAGTGGTGCTGTTGTAGGCATTATCTCTTTCCTTAAAGGCCCAGAAGTGTTTGCATAAGGGCCACACTGCCATTCTAGCGCTCGTTACTGACACATCAACGGAAGAGAAGAAAATTTAAGTCATTCCTATAGTGCGCGATTTTCCTGAGGTATTTCCTGAGGAATTACCTGGTCTTCCGCCTCATCGACGAGTCGAATTCCAAATCGAGCTAGCTCCTGGAGCAGCGCCCATAGCTCAAGCACCTCATCGCTTAGCCCCAACCGAACTGGAAGAACTGTCCAAGAAATTACAAGAACTTTGGAAAAAGGTTTTATTCATCCTAGCTCTTCGCCCTGGGGAGCTTCAGTGTTATTCGTAAGGAAGAAAGACGGTACCTTCAGAAAGTGCATCGACTACCGTGAACTCAATAAGGTGACCGTAAAGAATCGTTATCCTCTCCCGCGCATTGATGACTTATTCGACCAGTTGCAAGGGTCGAGCTATTACTCCAAGATTGATTTGAGATCAGGATACCATTAGCTGAGAGTCCGAGAGGAAGACGTCTCCAAAACAGCATTCAGAACTCGCTACGGCCATTACAAGTTTCTGGTCATGCCTTTCGGGTTGACGAATGCACCAGCGGTTTTCATGGATCTCATGAGCCGAGTATGCAAACCTTACCTGGATAAGCTCGTTATTGTGTTCATCGACGATATCCCAATCTATTCTAAGAGTCAGGAGGAACACGAGCAGCATCTACGACTTATGCTGGAACTTCTTCGAAAAGAGCAGTTGTATGCCAAGTTTTCGAAATGTGACATATGGCTTCGCGAAGTCCACTTTCTAGGCCATGTGGTAAACAAGGATGGAATTCATGTGGATCCATCCAAGGTTGACTCAATCAAGAACTGGCCTGCACCCCGCACACCAACAGAAATCCGCCAATTCTTGGGTTTGGCAGGATATTACAGAAGGTTTATCAAAGATTTCTCCAAGATTGCGCAACCTCTCACTTCACTGACTCAGAAGGGGTGTCATCTATCGTTGGGGTGATGTACAAGAATCCGCCTTTCAGCACTTAAAGGATAGACTTTGTAGCGCGCCTATCCTCTCATTGCCTGAAGGCATAGAAGATTTTGTGGTTTATTGCGACGCTTCCATCCAAGGACTTGGTTGCGTGTTGATGCAACGTGACAAGATCATTGCCTACGCATCACGCCAACTTAAAGTTCACGAAAGGAACTACACTACACACGACTTGGAACTGGGAGCAGTTGTTTTCGCGCTTAAGGTATGGAGACATTACCTCTACGGTACCAAGTGCACCATTTACACCGATCACAGGAGTCTCGAGCATATCTTCAAGCAAAAGGAGTTAAACATGCGACAACGCCGATGGGTCGAGCTCTTGAACGATTACGAATGCGCGATCAAGTACCATCCAGGCAAGGCCAATGTTGTGGCCGACGCCCTCAGTCGAAAGGATAATATACCTAAGTGTGTACGTGCATTACAGCTTACCATCCAATTTAGTCTTCCTGCTCAGATTCGCGATGCTCAGGTTGAAGCATTGAAAGTAGAGAACATCAGAGCTGAATCCTTACGAGGATCGAGGCAGCGCCTGGAACAAAAGGAAGACGGTGCCTACTATGTTAACGGACGCATCTGGGTTCCACTCTATGGAGACCTACGCGAGCTTGTGATGGATGAAGCACATAAGTCTCATTATTCGGTACATCCTGGTTCGGATAAAATGTACCACGACCTCAAGACTACGTATTGGTGGCCTGGCATGAAAGCCCACATAGCAACCTACGTCAGTAAGTGCTTGACTTGTGCGAGAGTCAAGGCTGAATATCAGAAACCATCAGGCCTACTTCAACAACCAGAGATCCCTAAATGGAAATGGGGGCAAATTTCCATGGATTTCGTTACCGGCCTGCCTAGATCTCAACGCGGAAACGACACCATTTGGGTGATCGTAGATCGACTGACCAAGTCTGCACATTTTCTGGCTATCAAAGAAATGGATAAGTTTTCTACTCTTGCAGACATTTACCTAAAGGAAGTGGTATCAAGGCACGGAGTGCCAACCTCCATCAATTCTGATCGTGACACGCGTTTTAGTTCTGAACTGTGGCAAGAAATGCATAAGTCTTTTGGCTCACGTTTAGATATGAGCACCGCTTATCACCCACAGACGGATGGGCAGTCTGAACGCACCATCCAAACCCTTGAAGACATGCTTAGGGCATGCGTAATCGACTTTGGTAATGGCTGGGAAAAGCATCTCCCGCTAGTGGAGTTTCCGTACAACAACAGCTACCACACCAGCATCCAAGCCGCTCCGTTCGAGGCATTGTACGGACGCAAATGTCGATCGCCTCTTTGTTGGGCAGAAGTTGGTGACAGTCAAATCACTGGCCCAGAACTTGTAGTAGATTCAACCGAGAGAATTGCTCAGATATGGCAACGAATGGCGGCAGCTCGTGACCGTCAGAAAAGCTATGCTGATAAGGGAAGAAAACCACTCGAGTTCCAGGTTGGGGATCGAGTGCTACTCAAAGTCTCACCTTGGAAAGGTGTAGTCCGCTTTGGCAAACGAGGCAGAACTCAACCCGCGTTATGTCGGACCATTCGAAATCATTGAGAAGATTGGCAAGGTAGCCTACAGGTTGAATCTACCTGAAGAACTCAGCGGAGTTCACAACGTATTCCATGTGTCGAATCTGAAGAAGTGTCTGTCAGATGAGACCCTCATAGTTCCTCTCAAGGAACTCACAATCGACGACCAGCTGCGATTCGTCGAGGAACCAGTAGAGATTACAGATCGAGAGGTTAAGATCCTTAAGCGTACCAGGATACCTCTGGTCCGAGTTCGTTGGAATGCTCGTCGTGGCCCAGAGTATACCTGGGAACGAGAAGACCAAATGAAACTCAAGTATCCCCAACTGTTTAAGAAAAACGCAACCACTACTGAGGCTGAAGCTACTGCAGAATTTCGGGACGAAATTCCAAATCAACGGGGGGATGATGTGACACCCCAGGAAAATCAGGAAAACAACGCAACTTAACTAGCTTCCTCAGTAACCACGCGTTAAATTTCGGGAGGAAATTCTCTTAACAGGGGGAGAATGTGACAACCCTCAATTTACATGTATTCCGTACAATTAATTAGTGATAATGAAAGTGCTTGATGACTGTGCTGAATCATTTAATTGCTCTCTGATTTCTGTGCTATACTTACATGTGCGTGTTAACATACTAGAAGTATACAGAAAAGTTACTGAATAGTCCGGTATATTTTCCTGAGTGTTAGGAATTAACCGTGTTACGAAAATATATATATAAGACGCCTTACGGAACAATTAAACAATTTAACGGAACAGTATCCGACCGTACAACCGGACATTACCCGGAACACTAAATTTTTGTCATGGACATTGTTTTCTATTTGTTGCTAGTCATGATCCCCGTTTGCCATAATACCCACTAAAAACCCCATGACTAACTTATAACATCAATTATTTACAATCTAACTATCCATTCCCCATTTTAGTCACAATTTTACATAACCCCCCCCCCCCCAAACCGATTTTTAGTCCCAAGAGGACCCACAAGATCCACTCCATACTTCTTAGATCTCTTAGTATATTTTATAAGATATTATGTGATGTCTTGCTAGAGAATGTGAACATAATATATGGTGTAAGATTATAAGTAACTTCCAAGATCATAACCATCATTCCTCAATCTTTCATCTCACTCATCACACTCTCTCTCTCCCTCACGGTTTCACCCCAAACCGAAACCATCACCACCACTAAACATCATCATCTTCTTCCAAGATACAAGTGCCATTCAAAGCTTCAAAGAATCCATGGAGGTTGCAACTTGAAGGGATTTCAAAGGAGCTTGTTTCAAGTCTTTTCACCATCTTTTTCTTACCAACTTTGCACTAGATTCATCCCTAGCTATAAGCTAGTAGTAAGTCCTTTGTTACCCTCTTGTTAATTTTGTTTCATCTCGTTTCTATGATCAAAGGGTGTAGTATGTTTACAATCACTAAAGTGTCAAGAACAAATAGATAAATATAAAAAGTTTACTTATGATTGATACATAAAGATGAAAACTTGTTGGTTTAAGGTTAGTTAATGCATATATGATGTTTGATCGTCAAAATTTTGATAAACCCGTTGTTCGGACACTTGTTAATACGTTTTAGTAACATTTAAACCACAAAACAGCAAGCTGAGTAATGATTTCCAGCCGACTTCATCAGGCTGTAAACAGGTCGTAAATTCAACGAAAAACCGATATTATGAATCTAAAATATGTTATTATAAAATACGGTTCTAATGGCACCGGAATCGTAATTTTTGGACTCCGTTTACTATTTTTAAAGTGTTAATTTGTAACAGCAGCTTAAGCTGAATTTTGACAGCAATAAATGGGTGTCATGCTTTCAGTCATAACCTAAGTTTTGTGATGAATCGGACCATGAAATTTGTACAGTAGATGACAACCGATGCATTTGTAATTACCCCACTGGAATTTCGTAAATCGGACACTCGATGAATTTTTAATAAATTGTTCCGTGGACTGTGGTCAGAAATATATAAATCTGAGTTCAGTCCGGAATATGAATTTTTATAAAATATTGGTAATAAACCGGACCCCGATATTTTTATACAATAAAATATAGAACGTTTAAGACATCCTGTAAAAATTTGGGAATTTTTGGAATAATTTAACTATTTTATTAAAATGTCCGAAAACATCCGGTTTTGAATATAAATGCTGAAATGACATAAGTTGTGACTCGCGTGTCTAAATGTCGAGTATGCTATCCGTGAATGATCTAACATGTTATATGTGTTACGTGCATTATCGTATGTTTTTTATGAGTGGAGAATGGATGGGAAGTTTATATGGGCATGAACCGTTAAAGTAATGCGTGCTATGTGATAGATACGTGTAGGAACTTTGTGCTCTATTTGAAAATCACTAAATGACTATCTGGTAAATCATACTAGGACGTGATCGACCGACCTTGACTGTTAACTACTTTTGAGAGTCAAACCGAGCAACCGAGGTGAGTCCACACTCCTAAGGCATGGGATTCCCGGTGGGTTGGGAATGGGATTGAATAACTACTCGTACTATCATTACTATTAAACTACTTTTCACCGTCCTCGGATTGAAGGGCACGTACGTAAAACCTACGTACACTCACACTCGCTACGGTCCTTGGATCAAGAAGGGCACGTACAAACACGACTAGTCGACACATGGGAACCCCCACTAATCTTCGCACACATGTTTGGGAAACCGCGATACGGCCACTAATCATCGCACACATGTTTTGGAAACCGCGATCCGGCCACTAATCATCGCAAACATGTTTGGGAAACCGCGATACAGATAACTAAGATACTTGGTTTACGAAATAAACAAATGATTCACGAACACTATAACTAAACAACCAACTATGAATTCACTCAACTTTGTTGTTGACTAGTTGTTACATGCCTTACAGGTCGCTAAATGCTTGGAGCCTGCACGAGGGAGAAGTCGTTGTGGTGTACGGACTGTTACGTTCCGTGCTCATTGTTTAAACCCTTATGAACTTATTAAACTTGTGTTTTGAACCTTAACTTATAAACTGTGAATTTATGTTTCGAACTTACGTTTTATGCTTCCGCTGTTATCTTAAAAATCGGTTACCTTCTTTAGGTCACCAATCGTATTATAGTTGGTTTCATTTACTTAATTGTGTTGTTCAATATGATTGGTGGCTCGATCCTGGTCACGTCACGCCTCCAAGCGGTGGTACTCCGCATGGTGGATTTTGGGGGTGTGACATCTATTGTTGCATACTTAGTACAGTTCACGTGCTATGTATGTCCATTCGTTGCATTGTTCATCATACTTAGTACATTTGTTATTCATCACATGCTTACATTTTGGATACACGTTACATGATTTACTTTAGACATGAACATTTTACTTTGGTAGTTTGGTTTGAGTAAGTGATTAAGTAACGAGGCGTGTGTAATATGAAACAAGCATGGTGGATACGCCGTTGGTACTTCCTATATATAAGTGTTTGTATGGTATCACATATTGTAGCGTTATTTGAATCATTTCAATTTGAGACATATAACATTTTATACAAATAACATACTTTTCACAAGACATTGATTTACAAACAACTTATCTTATACAAACTCATCTTACATGGTTATTCATTTAACCATACATTATTCACTTATTTATACATATCATCTGATCTTATCGTTTCTCAAATGATTTACAAGACAAAGCAAATTACAAGGTTCATGACTAAACATTTTCTCAAACATAAGTCATGAATCCTATTTTCTCAAAACCTATGTATCTCACAGGCATTTTTATGCTGACGTACCTATTTTCACATGTGTTTTCAGTAGATGATGCATAGGACTTATCAATACATACTTAGGCGAACCTGTGCCTTAGTGACTTAAAACGAGACAAGAACTAGTTAAATTATGTTATGTACTCTTTGTTTCTTGTTTAAAGACAATGTAACTCGCTTGTTTGTTTAATAAAACGAAACTTCAATTGCCATGGATTTGAAACAATTAATTCTGTTACAACACTCCCCGATGTTTCCGCCACATTTCGTTGTCTCACGTGGTCGGGGTGTGACAACTGTCACACCCTGAATTTTGCGGAAGCGTGATTATGTGTGACTTGCTTAATATCATTGCATTCAATCATAACAACAACTATATGATAAAACTAAAGATGACCATCCATTTAATAAGTTTAAAACATAACAACATTGTTTGAAACATAGACTTCAAATTTGAGTACAAACCATGCAACTTGTTTTTAGAGTTCACAAGGACTCGACAAAAGACATTAGATAAAACCAGGCTTTGAAAATTGTGTCTTATCTAGGATAAGACACACAATCCAAATCCTCAGACATCGGATGACACCTTTTATTCTCAACCTCACATGAAACATCCAAACGCCCACCAGATCCATACTTAATTTCCTGAAATACATGTAATTTGAAAACATCAACAAAAGTTGAGCGAGTTCATGTGTTTAGTGTGTGACCTCGAATAAACTTCGTAATCATCGTAAATAAGTATGTATTTGCCAAACCCTGGTATGAAAGAAACAAGGAAAAACATATCAGTAATGGATTTCAAGGCCATTAATATGTGTGACGTGATGCAGGAAGACTCAATCCTAGCAGATTTTTCCACGGCTTCAGTTTGAAGACATAGTCACCTCATGGGCCAAACCCCGGTCCACATGGGTGTGGGCTCGCTACACCCAAATAGATCTATCACTCATGTCCCTTGGTCCTACAAAGAGGAATAATGGTCTTAAGCGTCATACCCACCACTCACATGATCTAGCAGTACCCTTCCTTAGCTAACCATACCAAATAACAACGTTTATAAACAGTTTGTAACATGTACTTCACCCCTAAAGTTATAAAGCCAAAAACAGTTAAAAGAAAAGGGGGAACACGAACTCACAGTCTTGCGTCTTCGTATCACCGTAACTCAAGCTTTGCCTGGCGTACACAACTACCTACAATTGTACTAATGTCTATTAGACGAGCGGGTAGTGCCTTGACTTAGAATTAATTAGTGTCTTTGAGTTACGTTTCTTCGTGTCTTCGATATTTATTCCAACTTATATAATTATTTGTTAAAATAATAAATATTTTAACTTAATTTATATTTATTAAATTTTGGAATATTCGTTAAGACAATACATTTTTACTTGATACCTCTCAAGGATTTATACTTGTATATCCTTCCCAAGGATGGGTGTATTTGTATTCGTATTCTTATGCTTGTATATTTTTGCCATGTATTGGTGTCGTGTTCCGGAGTGTATTTATACGTACAAAAATACGTATTTCTTGTAATTATTAAGTATCCTTATACTTAATGTTATATTAACTTTTCCGGAATAATATCCTTAATAAAAATTCATATATATTTCCAAAATATATATTTTAAGAAATATCACTTTTATTTATAAAACCCAACCTCCAATATTTATAATTTTTATAACAAAATTATGGCAAACTTTATGTAAAACTTTATGGTTTGAAATACACTTGTAAATATTTGTTTAGAACTATTTTTCTAAGTGTTTAATTTTTAGAAAAATTTTTCCATAGTTTCCCCTAAAAATGGAGGTTTACATACCTTGAAGGTATATCATTTTCTTTTGTAAAATCAACACAATCAATCAACAATCAACAAACAATCTTTACTTACCAATTTTGCCAAAAACAAGCATAATCTACTACTTTATGAACTTGAAATTTCACAAAAATTTGTAGTAACTTACTAGTGTTCTTAGTAAGCCTTGTTACCTTTTAAAGTGTGATTGATTCTTCAAAATCATCATTTTTAAAGAAAGTAGATCTTTACAACTTATATTCATGTTTTCTAAAAATGTTTCTTCTTTGGTTTTTTTTTCTTGTTACATACATACTTCTACACTTGGTTAACCTTTAAAAATAGGGTTTATTTATGTAATCACCAAGATTAAGTAAAACTTATATTTTTAACTTGGTTTCCTGGAAAACTTCTCTTGAGATCTTAGATTTACATGATTAACAACTCACTTTAATCACCATTTTATAAGAAATTATTATGTTCTTTCAAGTTCATGCTTTATGTGTGGATGATCTCTCATCGTACAACATTTCCATTTTCTCATCTTGCTAGATTATGTTTCTAATCATGATCTAGGAAGATCATATGATGATCTACATCATATACATGAATAAACAACAATCAACAAGCAAATCAGCACATAAACAACTTAGTTTCTTCATTATTCAAGCTTATGTTCAAGTTTCATTCCTTTGATTCTTAGTGTTCTTCATGATTAACATTATGTAACATCTTTTAACCACTTAAAATAGAATCAAAATGGAAAGATTAAGGTTCTTACCACTAGCTCAAGGCTAGGGATGATCAAGAGAAGAAAAGAAATGGATAAAAGCAAATGAAAGAGGTCCCTGAACTTCCAAAAGCTCCAAGCTTCCTTATGCACCTTCTAACATCTTTGGGTATGTATGGAATTGGATGAAGATGAAGATGAAGCAAAGGTGGTGGTGGTGTGCTTGGTGTTCTCGGCCGAACCAAGAGGGGGAAGAAGGAGAGATGTGTGTGGGGTGTGTGTGAATGAGAACGGAAGGTATGGTGCCATTGGTTATACTTATAATCCATATTCACTCTCTAACGCATGGTTAATGTGTTCTTAATGGTGAAACAAGATCTATTAAAATATTAGAACAAATCAAAAGAGTGGGGCCCTTGTTGGCCGTCCCATAGGTGGGGGGGGTAGTAGACTAGGTTTCAACTAAATGGTTAGTTATTAGTTAGATCTCAAGTGTATCGTTAGGGATTTAGTTATTAGATATTTATATAAGGTGTTATGCTGTTTGGGGATCACAACTAGCTTGGTAATGTTAAAACAGTGCTTCTAGTGAAAATTGGGTGTTTCGGGTAGTGTCCGGTTGTTCGGTTGGTTACCGGTTCGTTAGGGTGCTAAACTTTGCAGTTTAGTGTGCTTTATGTACCTTTTTATGACAGTTTTGATTCCCAACACTTAGGAAAGCATTCAGGACCATTTATCCATATTTATGCATGATATTAGAGGGCTTAAATGCTGAATTTGCTGATTTTCTGTAGAATTCTGCAGTTTATGTGAGTTTTAGGCACTTTCCGGCACTTAAACTGTTACTAGGAAGGCAATTTTATGATCCTTACATTCCTACACACTATACTAGTGTAATGCTTAGTTTCTGGTCCATTCTAGACCTCAATACTCTGCCTGTCTATGTACTAAACTCTGTCAGCATTTTCCTGATTTGTCTGATAACTGTGCTAACTGTATTTAATGCATCATTTAATTCAATAAAGTTCTCAGGCGACAATGATATGACATTAGGCGATATGTGATCCACATGTATGTATAAAGAATTAATTAGAAAGCAATTCAAACAATTAATTATAATTCAGCACAGTCATTAGCACTAATCATTATTTAATAAATGTACGGATACCTGGAATTTTGAAAGTTGTCACATGCTTGGCTAAAAATTCATCCACTGCTGAAAGGTAGCGTCTGTAACAACCCGACTTTTGAAGTCAAAGTTCAAGTCAAAGTCAAAGGAAGAAAGGATTGCTAATTACGACCTGTCACTCCTTGCTTAACTACCGAATTGTGCTTCTTGACTTGTAATAGAATCCTATTAATTGTTCGCTTTAGTTGTATTATGTGGAGTATTTATTACAAATCGAGGTTTAATCGCATGTTTAATCGCTAATCGACTTATCACTAATCGCAACGCTATCACACCGCTACTCGAATATTGTGTTCTGGATATTGTTTTTGTGTGTGTGCTATTATGTGTTACTTGTGCATGTTATGGTTATGTTGAGGTGTTTAATGACAATCGCAATCGTAACTCTATCGCAACACAATCTAATCGCAAACGCTAAACGCAAGATATTTATAGTGATTGTATGTTAGATATAGTAGTTAGGTTATTTGTGTAACTAATCGGTAATACTATCACATCACTCACTCAAAACGCATCACAACACTCAACACGCAAAAACGAAACGCCGAAACACAACGCGCCGGACCACTCGATCGAATGACCATTCGATCGAATGGTCATCTGAACGGATGACCATCCGATCGGACGGCCATCCAATCGAAGTGTCACCCGATCCATCTGCCACTTTCCTCTTTTGGAAACCCTATAAATACCCCCTATCACATCACCAAAGGGATGTGATAGCTCTCTCTCATTCGACCAGCGTTCCAGCCCACTCTTCTCTCGATTTCTCGCAACTCTTGTAAGTTTACCACTTAAATCTTGTACTTCTATGATCTACACACACTTCTTCATCATTTTCACCTTTGAATCTTAACTTTTAACCATGAAATCAACGGATTTGAGGTGTTCTAGGATGATGTCATCATGGAGTTCTTATGAACTTCAAGTTTGGGCATTGCTCCACCAAGAACAACTCAGATCTACATGATTTCCACATGTTTTAACACTATTTTCATCTAGATCTAAACTTTTTTCATGATTAAAGGGATTGAAGGATGGTTTCTAACTTTCTTTCGACTCTTTTACACTCAATGCACTCAACTACTCGTTCCCTAGTGAAGTGTCGGTCTCAGATTTGACTCCTATCAATGAGACAACCGACTTCGGGATGAACATGAACAACCTCCAAGGAACAGTTGACTGGTCGGATTTGGGTGATTCCTGTTCGATCAGACGACTTGGGACTTGACAAGGTTCTGTTGTTCAGTACGTTGTCATGCCATCTCGGTAAAACTTATCAAAATCAGCAAGTTCAAAACGCTTAGATCGTCGGGACAGATTGCCGTCCGATCGGATTGCCATCCGATCGAATGACAATCCAATCGGATTGCACCAAGACTTCAACACTTAAACCTTTTGTAATTTTCAAAGATCATCAGTTCTAACGGATTGCCATCCAATCGGAAGACCATCCGATCGAACGACCGTTCGATCGAACGACCTGAAAGGTAGAGATACTTCTATGTTTTCAAAATGCTACAATGAAAACTTCAAAGCCATCAAACACAAACACATCCACCCCAAACGAATGCCAATCCGGTCGAATGGCCATCCGAACGGATTGTCATTCGATCGAATGACCATCTATTTGGATTGTCATCCGATCGGACGACCATTCGTCACCTTGTTTACTTTTCGCCATTTAATGCACCGTTCATTCGCTTATGCAATCGTAAACTGTTCAGGCTAATCACTCTAGCGCTCCCTTCAATCCGTTAACTTCCATCGCTGTGAGTATACTCGATCCCTTTTTGCTTTACGCACTTTTGGGTGTTACATACGTTACTTATTCTAAATCACATCGACACACAACGCAAACACTATTTATACGCTGACCATTATGGCATGTTACGTGTTACTCGATGAATGCTTGTATGTTATGTTAACACAGTGATTGTTTCCTAACGCCTTAGCAACGATAGTACTATAGTTTGGACTCAGCACTTGTTATGGACAGGGGTTGTTAAGGTTACCTATTCACGTGTCACAGTGGTGATATGTGTTGCGCATTCTACAACTCGCAGTCTTGTCTGTGCATATTTCATTGTCGATAACCTACCGGCTTCACATTATACATGTTACATGCTGGTTGTCACACCCCTTTCTGCGGCGGAAGCACGAGGTGTGATCATGAAAGGTTCTCATTGCATACGAAGAGTAAACATGCTACATGCTCATAAAATAACATTCAAATACCATAATTTGAAAACATACGTTAGCGTTTACATCGCTAGACAGCATAAAGACATTGTCTCAAAAGTTTACAACTTTATTTAAAGTTAAACACAAGCGACATCCACGAGCATAAGCAAGACCACGCGCACATCCATCCTAGTTACCTGAAATACATGTGAGTTTTTGGAAAAACGTCAACATAATGTTGGTGTGAATTCATGCTGTTTTGTATTTCATGTTTGTATACTTTGTATGAAAACATAGTTTGTGAGTAAATCAAGTTTTCATATGTAAATCCAGTTTCATGTGTACACCACGTACATCTGTATAATTCAATTTCTTCTTGAGTACCCCACGTATTCAAGTTTAATTCTCATTCTCTTGAGTACCCCACGTACTTCAAGTATAATTCAATCTTCTTGAGTACCCCACGTACTTCAAGTATATATCAATTTTGTATGGTATGAATTTTATGTAAATACAGTATTTCTGTAATTATCAGTTTGTTAATGGGTTGCAAAGCCATTAACCTGTGGCACGTCATAGGAAGTCACCAAACCTAAGGCATTTAATTGGTATATTCTGAGACACAAAAGCACTCCTCGATTCTCGCCCCGACCAGGAGTGTGGCTGCCAGGCACCCGTTAGATCTAACCTTTTGTTCTGCGGTCTAGGTATATTGTTGATTAATGGTGCTTCTGTACCCTATTCGTGACACTATTTCTCATAACGCCTCCTACTTGGTTCTCGTTCTCACCAAGCGCGTTTCTTGTTATCATTTCTCATAGAGCCTTACACTTGGTTCTCGTCTCACCAAATGCGCTTCTTGTATTTATATCATACCATTTATAAATATTGTACTTTTGTACATGTATTTCACCCCCGAAGTTATAAAAACTGAAAACAGTTAAAGAGAAAAGGGGGAGCATGAACTCACAACTTTGCGTTCCTAGCGTCGTAAACTCCACCGGATTTGCTTACTTAACGTCGTAACCTATACGCGTTTTCTTATCGTTAGTCACTAGACTTGCGTCGCACAAGTACAGTCACTCTCTTTTGTGTATATTTTCTTGTGTTAAAAATATTCTATATTTTTAACTACGTATCTTACTTATATTATTTTCTCCAAAAATAAATATAAGTCTTTTGTGTTTTGCACTTTGCACCCGAATCATGTATCTTGTGTTTTGTATGTGTATTTCTATATTTCTACTCCTCATGAGTATTTAGTGTATTTTTAAGTCTTAATACACTAGCACGTATAACACATACTATATACACTTAGCACAAAATTTGGTGATAAAATAATATATATATTTTTTTCTCTCAAAAATATATACTTATTATCCATTTTTATTCTTGAAGAAATCCTCATTTCTTATCACCAAAAATTAGGGAAACCTTAGTAATACTCTTAAACACATTTTTAGGGAATAAGTTTCTCAAAAACTTATATTTTTCTAAGTGTCAAAATTTATAAAAATTTTGACAGAGTTTCCCCTAAAAATGGAGGTTTCCCACGTTTTCAAAACGTGTGTTTATTTTCTTTTAAATCATCATCAATCATCAATAATCAGCAACAACAATTTTTCCTCAATAATCACTACCTTTCCCCACTTCATGAACTTGGATATTTACCAAGATTGTGTAGTAACTTACTAGCACATTTAGTAAGTCTTGTTATCTTTAAAAATAAGTTTAATTTCATAAAAACTTTATTTTTAAAGAATATGAAGTTTTACAACTTCTAGTCGGTTTTTACGAAAACTATTTCTTCGTTAAAACTTTTGTTACACAAGTATCCATACACTTGTTTATTTACAAAAACCACTTTTGTTTGTGTAAGATCCGGTTTAGAACATGTGGTTTCTTTTGATGCTTGGTCTTTTGAAAATACCACTTGTAGATACGTAGATCTACTAGTTTTAAACACTTTTGTACAAGTTAAAACATTTTTACACAAGTTCATGGTTTATGTGTGGTAGGGTTTCACCTTTTAACCCTTGTTACTTCTAAAATAGCTTTATGTTAAGATCCATGATCTTACCAAACCGGGTTAAACGATGATCCGAGCTACCACATCATAGATCGGGTCTAGATAATCACAACTTTCAATTACTACAACATTTACACAACTTATGTGCTATTAACCACCATTTTTCATGCTTTTAGTAGACTTTTGTGCATCATTTCGCATTTTAACAAGATTTAACCAACACAAATCCTTTTAACCACTTTAGATAAGTTCAAATATGAGTTCTAAGTGTTATACCTCTAGCTCAAGGCTAGGGAAGAATCTATGCGCAAAAGAGGTGGATAAAAGCAAAGTAGAGAGGTCCTTCGCCTTCCGTTTGCTCCAAGACTCCTAATACGTGACCCTTAACACTTGTGTGTGCTTGGAATGATGATGATCGAACTCGAAAATGGATGATTGGAAGAGGGGTGTTTGGCCGTAAGTTCTAGAGGGAGAAAGAGAGAGAGTTTTGTGGTGTTGGTGATGAAAATGAAAAGTTCAAGGCCTAATGGGTTTACTTATAACCCAACACCCTTATTAACCACTAGGTATTATGTTCTCAAGATATCCAACATAATCTATTAAAATATGAACTTAAAATCCCAAGTGGGATTATGTCTCCCAACCGTCCAACATAGGGGGGGGGGGGTCTTGGTTACAATTCAACTCCAAGTTACACCATCTAGTTACATAAACTAGTTTCATTTCAAGTATTATTTCTAGTGTTAAGTGTGTTAAGTGATATACAGTGTGTTAGGGTGTTCGGGGACCCTAACTAGCTTAGAAAATAAAAACAATGCTTCTAGCATTATTTTGGTGTTCCGGGTATTGTCCGGTTGTTCGGTTACATACCGATTCGTTAAAGTGCTAAATTACACTTTTTAGTGTCGTTTAAGTACCTTTCTTGCACCCTTTCAATTCCCAACACTTAGGGAAATATTCTGGATAATAAAACGACATTTCTGCATAATATTTATATGTCTAAATGCTGAATTATTGCTGATTTGTATAAATTCTGCACTTAAAGTGCGTTTCGGGTGCTTTTTAGTGCTTATTTTTGCTTTCGCAATGTATATAAATTAAACCCTTGTACGTACTCTTGGGTTTTAATGTACTTTTGTCGTCGGACCTACACCTAGGCCTCTATTTTATTTTCTGACTGCTTTCTGCAGTTCTGTTGACACAGTGTGTCTTACCGGTGAGTTTACTATTA